>JAODAL010005392.1:0-144112 GCA_025379985.1 Phyllomedusa bahiana | reverse complement strand
AAAGGCAAAGGGTGGGTCATAAAATTTTTACAAATATTGGGGCCTAGAATTTCCTGACCCCCCCCCCCCCCCCACCACCACCCCCGGCATCATGTTGAATTTCCTTACTCAACCCTTTTGTTTTCTGTAAGGAAAACAGAAGACAAAATGATCCTACTGAAAATACATGCATGCTTGATCAAGTAGTGTGCGCTTGTTTTGGCAAGTGAGTGAAATTCAATAAAGCATGTTGTTACTTTAGCTTTTATGTCAGAGAGGACCGCATTAAGTTGCTGACAGATTCCTTTTAAAAACACTACAAGTAACTAAAATATTTCAAAGTTTCAATTACTGTGACTTCTGTAGTATTGGAGAAGGTACCATGTGACACTTTAAACGGTCCAAAAGGGTTTCAAAATAAAGAGGCGCAGCCCTATTGGAGGGGAAGTTCAGTGGGGTACTTAAAAAGAATGCGGGGGAAAGCTTTGGTAGAGAAAGCCGGCATTGCAAAAATGGATGCCACTGTGTGAGCTAAATTGTCCAGTTACCAGCTGTGATGTAAATCCTTTTATCACAGCAAGGTAAAAAACCCACTCAAGGTATAAAAACCGTTTAATGCTATTATTTTAATATTTTTATTATTTAAAATATATATTATTATTATATTTATTATCTCCTATCATATCTATCTAATCTATCTATCTATATATAATTAATTTTAAAGTAAGGTCCTTATGGCGTGCACTGTATGTTTTATTTTTATATATATATATTTATATATATATATTTATTTTAATATATATATTAAATCTTCTAGATAGTAGATAGATAGAAAAAATGTTGATAGATTTTAACCCAGGGTGTATAACTGCATATGGCATCCCATAAAGGGGGACTTACTTATTAAATGTGTGTGTTAAAAAATATGTATGTACAGTGTAGTTATGTTTATACATACAGTTAAACCCAGACTTTTACATACACTATTAAAAGCACTCTGTTTTTTTTCCCTTTCTGACTAAAATCAGAAAAAACCCTTCCCAGTTGTAGGTCAATTGGAAACCCAAAATTTATTTATTTTTGCCAAGAATAATGAGAGAAAAATTTTTAAGGTTTTTTATTACAAAGTCAAAAGTTTCATCTTTTTTTGATTTGGTAGCTTGCCTTAAACTGTAGACTTTGGAAACTTTTTTTAGATATACTTACAAGCTTCTCAAAATGTTGGTGGGAATTTTGGCCATATTTCTGACGAATGGTGTAACAGAGCCATGTTTGTAGGTCGCTTTACCGCCCCTCCCTTTTCGCTTTCCCATAATTCTCAATAGGATTGAGATCAGGGCTTTGTGACGGCCACTCCAAAAGCAATGAAAACACAACACAATATCAGCAGCACTCTATAAGCACTTAAAAACAGTCAAAGAGGACATGGGAATTTTTACGGACCCGACAGGCGCAGGGCAAACCGAGCGGCGATTCTGTGAAACGCCGCTGCGTTTTTTCCCTTGTTCCCGGCAGTGATAAAAGTCCGCTAATTGTTGATGGTCTCTGGGTCCATCCTTTTGGGTCCCCCGAGAGCATCAAATAAGTGTATGTTAATACGGGGGGCAAGACTCCGTGTAAACAGCCCTAATGAAAAATGCTGTGTCTTATGAAAAATGAAAAACCCCTTTGTTATTTTAAAAACAGGGAAAAGCCTGGCTTGCAAAATCTGTATATCAATTATCTTTACACTTAACAAACCTGAAACGGGAACCCACTATTGATAATCTTCATTTGTGACTATATACTAAGATTTCTATATCCAAGGCCATGTCTCCACAGGACTGGTTTTTGGTCGGATTATCAGCGGATTCAGTATATAGAATCCAACGAAAATCCGACTGTAGCCAGTGCCCCAATAAAAAATCTGTGCTTTAGTCTAAACAGCACAGATTTCTTCTGGTTGGTTTTGAAATCTGTCGGAGTCCTGTACATTCAATGTATGGGGCCCAAAGGCAAAACCCAAAAACCGATGGGTTCTTAGCCAAAAACCCCGTTAAAAAAAAATGGTGCAGTTAATGTACCATCGGATTTTGAGTGGTATTTTAACCATACATGCCAACTCTCCCATTTTTGGCGGGGGGGGGGGGGTCCCACTATTTGGGTCCCCCCCCCCTGCCCTCCCAGGAGAGCTGGCATTCCTCCCGCCGCCAGCAGGCGGCGGGGGTTCTTTAAATGGCCGGGCACAGATTTGCGTGGTGCCTACTTTGCGCCGCCGGGGGTCCTACAGGGGGGTGAAGCGCCCCCAGCGGCCGCTTCACCCCGCCCGGGGTCTCGCTGTGCAGGGGGGGCAGGAGGGGATCGCTCCTCCCTTTCCCCGTATGTCCGGCGCCGGTGGGGCGCGCGTTCTCGGTCGGCGAGGGGAAGTGAGCGCGGCTGACTCATCCCCTTGTCTGAGGGATCGGCCGGAGCTGCAGGAGCCGGGGAGGTTGTGGGTTTTATTATTTTATTTTTTAACATAGGGGGCTTACCTGGCTATAAAGGGGGCAATACCCCCGGTCTAAGGGGGCCTACCTGGTACAAGGGGGGGGGGCTCTCCCCGGCTAATAAAGGGGGAATACCGGCACAAAAGGGGGGGGTCTACCCGGCTAACAAGGGGGCTTACCCGGCTTTTCAACAAGGGGGCTCTACCCCGGTTAAAAAAGGGGGCATACCTGGCTCAAAAGGGGGCTCTACTAGCTAAAAAAGGGTGAAATCCGGCTATAAAGGGGCAATACGGGTAATAAAGGGGCAAAAAAAAAATCCCTGGTTTAAAAAGGGGGCAAATACCGACTACAAAGGGGGCAATCCCTTTTGGGGGCCTCCCCTAAAAGGGGCAATACCGACACAAAAGGGGGGGCACTCCCTGGTATAAAGGGGCATACCGGGTAAAAAAGGGGGCATACCTGTACAAAGGGGGGGGGACAATCCCGGGCTAAAAAAAGGGGGCAACCAAAAAATCCCTGGCTAAAAAGGGGGCAATCCTTTATAAAAGGGGCATACCTGGTAAAAAGGGGGGGGCAATCTGCTCTAAAGGGGGTACCGGGAAAATAAGGGGCAATACCTGCTACAAGGGGGCAATACTGGCTAAAAAAGGGGGGCAATCCCTGGTAAAAAAGGGGGCCAATACCTGCTAAAAAAAGGGGGGGAATACCGGGCTAAAAAGGGGGGGCCCCCAATAAAAAATTGACTAAAAGGGGCATACGGGCTAATAAAAAAGGAAAAAAGGGGTCAATACCGGGGATATAAAGGGGGCAAACCGGGTAATAAAGGGGAAAACCCCTTTAACCCCTGGCTAAAAAAGGGGTCAATCCTGACTACAAAGGGGGCAATCCTGGCTAAAAAAGGGGGGCAATACCTGCTAAAAGGGGCAATACCTGGGCAAATAAAGGGGGCAAACCCTGACTCCAAAGAGGGCATACCTGGTTTATAAGGGGGGGCAATACGGATTAAAGGGGTCAATACCGGGCTAATAAAGGGGAAATACCTGGTAATAAAGGGGCAATACCGGCAAATAAGGGGGCAATACCTGCTAAAAAGGGGGCAATACCTGACAAAAAAGGGGTTGGAAAAAGGGGGAAACCCGGGTTTAAAAAAGGGGGGCATTGGCAATCCTGCTAAAAGGGGGCTCCTGGCAAATAAAGGGGGCAATACCGGGCAAAAACAAAGGAAAAGGGGGCATACCTGGTAAAAAAGGGGCAATACCTGACTACTAAAGGGGAAAATACCTGGCTAAAAAAGGGGGCAATCCTGAAAAAGGGGGCAATACCGGGTACAAAGGGGGGCAATAACTTGGGGGATCCCTCAAAGGGGGGGTTTTTAAAAAGGGGGGAAAACCCGGGTAAAAAACTAAAAGGGGGAAATACGGGAAATAAAGGGGGCATATGGTAAAAAAGGGGGGAAAATACCTGAACAAAGGGGGCACTACCTGGTTTAAAAGGGGGCAATCCTGATACTAAAGGGGGGAAATCCCGGGCTAAAAAGGGGGCAATACCTGACTAAAAGGGGGAAATTTCCTGGCTCTAAAGGGGGCAATACCTGCTAAAAAGGGGGGGCATACCTACTACAAAAAGGGGAAACAAAAAAACCCTGGAAAAAAAGGGGTCAATCCCTGAAAATAAGGGGGAAAACCTGGAAATAAAGGGGGCAATACCGCTACAAACGGGGGCAAAATTTTGGGGCTTAATAAAGGGGGAAATATGGCAAATAAGGGGGCCATACCTGTAAAAAAGGAGGAAATACGGGCTAAAAAAGGGGGCAATACCTGACTAAAAGGGGGCAATACCCCTGGCTATAAAGGGGGGAAATCCCTGGCTAAAAAAGGGGCAATACGGCTAATAAAGGGGGAATCCCTGACTAAAAGGGGCTAATAAAAAAATTGGCTAATAAAGGGGGCAAACCTGACTACTAAAGGGGGCAATCTGGTAAAAAAGGGGTCAATATGACTCAAAGGGGGGGCTCTCCCTGGCAAATAAAGGGGGGGGGCTTAAACCCGGCTAATAAAGGGGGGCATTCCCGGGGCTAAAAAGGGGGAAAATACCTGGCTAAAAAAAGGGGGAAAATACCGGGTTTAGGGGGGGGCTAGAATTGGAAAAGGGAAAAATCCCTGCCTTTTTAAAACCCGTTATGCAGTTGTGGTGGGTGTGGCTTTTTAAGGGGGTGGCCCCCCAAAATTTGGGGCAACTATGATTTTAACTAAGCTGTAAGGAGTTTAGAGACTGCACCAGTAAGACCCCAAGGAAAACTAAAAACTGGCCCAAAGCGAAAATGAAAAGGGGGACCATGTCAAAAAATAAATGAAACTGAAATAGAAGCATAAGCAGAAATGACTGATAGTATTTAAAATAGCACCACATATCAGAAAACCCACAGAGGAAAGTTTATTGTTTTAAATTTTAAGTCAACAATTTAAAAATTTTATATATTTTTTTCCCCAACAAAAAAATAACATTTTTTTTCAATTTAAGTGAGCCCCCTCACCTTTTATTTCCCCCAAACAAACTGCATGGCTTCTACCGTTATAGTTACACCATGAATCAGATTGGTTTTAATGATCCCCTTTCTACACAAATAGATGACTATTTTTTGGGGAAAGGATTGTTCGGGCCAAAATTTTACCCATGAAAAAAAGGGAAAAATTTAAAATTTTTTAACAAACATCCATTAGTAAAATTTTTTTCAATAAAAAAGGCCCATGCTTTAAATAGCCATGGTAACACAGGGAAAGGGCAGAAAAAGGGTTTTAATATGTGGCTATCCCTAATCAACTTTTAACAAGAACAATACCCCAGATTTTTGGGAGGCTGTTTTTCCCTTTTTGGGCAAATTTTTAAAGGGAAATAAATCTTAGCTACTTGAAAAAATACAAATCCACCAAGGGTTGTTGGAAAAAGGGAAAGGGGAAATTTTAAATTTTACATGTATTCATGAAGCCCAAAAAAAACTTTTCTAAACCGCAAAAGTATAAACGCAAAAAAGGGGACCCTGTTTACAAGTAGTGGATACACTGTGTCCCCTCACCCTCCCGCGACACTTTTTTTTCCCAAAGGGCCCAAAAGTCAAAGGGGAAACCCCGGACATGCGGGAGCAGGTCTGGGCGTAAAAAAACCCCCCCCCGTGTGACGTCAATGTCCGCTAGCTCCAAAAGCTGCGTGGCCCCTGGGAAAAAGGAAATAGGGAGGATTTTTTTTTTTTATTAGCCTATACACCTGCCTATACAACCCCTACAGGGGTTCTATATCTACCTGCAGGGGGCATATATCTACCTGCAGGGGGACTTTACCTACAGAGGCATATACCTAGCTATAAGGGGCATATACCTAGATACAAGAGGCATATACCTACCTCCAGGTGGCTATATCTACCTACAGGAGTCTATACCTACCTACAGGGGGGCATATACCTACCAAGAGGGGAGTAATACCTACCTACAGGGGCTATATACCTACAAAGGACTTTATCTACTTAAAGGTGCCTACAGGGGTCATTACCTACAGGGGGCTATATCTATCTACAAGTCCCTATATCTACCTACAGGGAACATATAGCTACCTTTAAGAGGGCTAAATATACCTACAGGGAGCTTATATATACTTACATGGAACATATGACTACCTACAGGAGGCTTATATATACCTACAGAGGGCATACATGCCTACCTGCAGGGGGCTTATATATCTACCTACCTAATAAGAGCTTAAAGGGGTTGTCTCGCTACAAAGAATAGCTTTCAAATTGTGGGGAACACAAAATAAAGACATTTTCCAAATATATTGCTTTGTTCATCTGTTTTCCTTAAGGAGATACAAGTGAATTTATGACCTCCCTGGCTATTTCAGTTCCCTCAGTAACTGACCTGTAAACAATTCTCCTCCCTGCTGTTTATTCTATGTGATAGCAGTGAGTGATGTCATCACACAGGTCCCTCAGCCTCTGTGCTGCTGGGCAGTAAAAAGCTTGATTTATCTCAAGTAAACAGCACTGTAATTAGGGCTTTTGTTTGAGGGATCAGATAAGTCCTGTTAGTAGTTTCAGAAGCTTCTGAGCTAATCTGATCTAATTAGCAACTGAAAGCATAGGGCTGGATACACCACAGAGCTGTATGCAAATTTCAGTCAGTCTGAACCAGGAAGTGACAGAGTATTTCATTCATGCAGCCTATGAAACTCTGTAGGGAGACCACTCCTTTAAATTAATACCTACTCAGGGCCTCTACATCTTCTAACTAGAGGTCTATATACCTACTTACCTATTGGGGATATATACCGACCTACATACAGGGGGCCAATAAACTTATCTACCTATCTTCAAGAGTCCTACATATCTACCCACCTCTCTACAGGCGGCTTATATACCTAGCTATAGGTGCCTACATTCCTACCTACAGGGGCCCTATATACCTATCCATTTACTTAAAGGTGGCCTATATAACTACTTACTAGGGACCTATATTCCTACCTATTGGGGGTGGGCTACCTATCTACCTAATGGCACAATTATCTACCTACCTAACAAGGGGCTATACACCTTACTGAGGACCACCTGCCTAAAAGGGGGGGTTTACCTAGCGCTGTGTTGGGGAAAAAAACACAAAAACCCACACCCACCCCAAAAAACCTGCCTACCTAGTTTGAGGGTGTACCTACATAGTATACTGGGGGATTTGACTACCTACTATACTGGGACACCAAACAAGACTAAAACATGGTGACAAATGGGAGTCCCATAGCAGATTGGGGGCACTTTTACTGTTAGAGGCACAAAAAGGTAATTATTACCATTTAGGGCTGTGACGTGGGAGTGGATCCGCTGGGCCAACGCAAGCGGTGATAGCTAAACACGCCGGACGGAATCTAAGTACCCCCGGTTTTTCACCAGATCCCGCGCAAAGCGGGATGGACTTGCAGTCGGCGTGACTACACAGCCGTTACCCCTTGACGTGACATGCTTGGCAAGGCAGCCGGGGTACAGCGTTGTACAGAAACGTAATCCGGAGCGCGTATCGGACAGGCAAGAAGGTCCAGGCAGGCAGCTAGGTTTCGTGGACAAGGCAGGCAGACGGTCAGGGCAGGAGGACGGCAAACAGGCAAGGTCAGCGAAACGTAACATGCTGACAGTTCATACGGTAATCAGGATGGAACCAGCAATACTCTCTAGACACTAGGTAAGCACACCAACAACTGGCAGGAAGTACTGGGCGGATACCTAAATAGAACCAGCGCCCGATAATGAGCCAAATATATCGGGACACTGCCCTTTAAAAGCAGAGAATCCGGCGCGCAGCGCGCATTAAGCAGCGGCCACGCGCACTGACGGCCGGGACAGGCAGGATCGGCGGTCACCAGAGCGCGGGCCCGGGTAGAGAGCGGACGCCGAGGGCGAGCCAGCAGAGGGTGGGGTCCGCGGCCGCCGCGCCGGACCCCCCTGCGAGCGGGGGGAAAAGGATCACGTGGGGGCCGCGGGAGCCCAGCGACCCCCGTGAACAGTACCCCCCCTTAGGTACTCCCCCTCTTTATAGAAACCGAGAGAGGAGTCAGGAGTCAGGTTTGGCCTCCGGTTCCCCACACCGCTCCTCCTCCTAACCCCTTCCAGTCAATGAGAAAATAATCGCTTCCCCCTTACTGTCTTTCTGAGCCAAACACATTCCTTGACCTCGAAGATGTTATCAGAGTTGCCACAGGAGAAGGCTAGACAGGACCACGGAGAAGCGATTCAGCAACACAGGCTTTGAGGAGGGACATGGTAAGGAGTTTGATGCGCAGTGTAGGAGCAGGCGAGCTTGTAGGACACCGGTTTAACCGTTGCAGTACCCTCAAAGGGACCACTATTTAGGACCTAGCTTGTAGCAGGGCACCCTAAAGCGAATATTTTTGCTGGATAACCAAACCTTATCGCCAGAGCTCAAATACGGGCGAAGGCCTACGGTATCTGTCAGCCTTGACTTTCGAGCGAGCAGAAGCCCGTAACAGGGCCTGTCGAATGAGCTGCAGAGACTTGATGTCTTTACTTGGGCATCCCTCCGGTACAATAACACAAGTAAACAAGGGGGAGGGGCGGGTGCCGGTGATGTAACCCAAACACTACAAAAAGGGGAAGCCCCCTGCGTATCCCGAATCTCTAAAGAGTTTATAAGCAAAACTCTGGCCCATGGAAGAAGAACATACCAAATTAAACCTGCCGGGCTGACACAAAGTGCCGCAGGTAGGTACCCAGAACCTGTTAACGCACTCTACCTGCCGATCCGTTTGGAGGGTGTCTCGATGAGAAATCTAAGCGAACCAGCAATTGACCACAGAAACAAAGCCCGCCGAAAATTTGCAATGAACTGCCTCCCCCTGTCAGAGACAATGTAGAACGGGAGACCATGCAGACGAAAAAAACGTGACTGGAAAAATATTGGGCCAGCAAGGAGCAGTGGGTAACCAGGCCGTGGACAAAGTGAGCCAATAGGAAAAATGGATCGGTCACGACCCAGATGCCCGTGTTACCAGAAGAGGACGGAGGTCAGTAATGAAGTCCATGGATTCTACATGGTCCAGGGTTTTTCCGGCCAAGGAAGGCTGAAGAAGTGCCCGAGGGTTGAGACGAGGGGACCTTATTCCGGGCACAGGATGTGCAGGCTAGAACAAAGTCCCTGAACATCCTGAGCAAGAGTAAAGCCACAAGAAATACTGGGAGATCAGTTGCAGCGACCAATGGACTCTGGGGTTGCCCGCCGAACGTGAAAGCTTCCCACTTCAGGCACAGGGCGCAAGGCCGCGCACATAAAACGTCTTCCCGGTTGTATGCGTTGGAGATCCACGGGGTGGCCGTGACGAGACGCTCAGGAGGGACAAAGTGCCTGGGGAGGAGACTTGAGACCGACGTATCCGAGGAACGAGAGAGAGCGTCCGCCCTGAATGTTTTCTCGCCGGCCGAAAAAGTAGAACGGCAAGTCCAAAACGGCCAAAGAATAGAGACCACCTGGCCTGCCGGGGGTTCAGGCTTTGAGCCCGCCTACTGCAGAAACAGGATGTTCTGTGGTCTTGTGAAGATATCAAATAGGTGGTTGAGGCCCCCTCCAGCAGGGTGACCGCCATTCTTCAAGAGCATCTTAATTGCCATTATTACTCGATCACCTAAGGTGCTAGTTTTTCTTCTCGGCAGAGAAGAATGTTATGGATGAAAATACCCACAGGGTACTGAAGTTTACCAGAGAGGATCTCAGCAAAAGGACAGCGCCCGGCGCGACTGAAGAGCATCTACTTCATAAAAAACGAAACCGATTAGGGTCCTGGCGAGACAGGATCGGAGCCGATGCAAATCACATTGAGCCTGTTGAAGGCGTCTTTGAGCTTCATGGGAGCCAGGACTTGGGATTTGTGGCGTTCTTCCGATTTATAGCCACCAAGGGAGCCACAAGTGAGAGTAGTTGGGAATAATTGTCTGTAATAATTAGCAAACCCAAAAAATGTTGAATGTCCCTGGAAGGCCCACCGTTGTGCCATAGCAACACGCGGAGAGCTTGAAGATCCATCTCGAGACCCCAATCAGAGACGATTACCCAAGAAGGGTAAGGCTGGTACGTTCTAACAGACACTTCTCTTCCGGTTTGGCAAAGAGCTGATGAGTGGCGGAGGTCGCCCCCATGAAAAAAGGTGGGGAACCATGGCGGACCGTGTGGCGATGATTCTCGAGATCTGGGAGAAGATGATATAACGTCCAAGTATACGATACCAGACGAAGAGTAGGACCTGAAAAGATTTCATTCAATGACAAAAGTTCTGAATACTGCCGGGCGTTGAGAGACGCGAAAGGACATAACCTAATACTCGAAATGGCCGCCCGGGTATTAAATGCCGTTTTCCATACGTCGCCTTCCCTAATGCGGATTAAATTGTAGGCCCCAACGAAGATCCAGTTAAGAAAATATATTCGCCCCACGCAGGGCGGTCAAAGAGTTTCGGAGATCAAGGGCAACGGTAGCGTTTTTTATGGTCATTTTGTTCAGGCCCCGATAAGCAGATGCAGGACCGAAGGGACCCGTCTTTTTCTCCACGAAGAAGAAGCCAGCTCCAGCCGGACGAGGACTTACGGATGAACCTTTGCGTAGGTTCTCCATGATGTACATCAGACATCGCTTAGTCTCCAGGTGGTGTGGGAGAGGGGGTGGAACGGAGAGAGGGTAGAACCCGGCCTCTGGGAGGAGTAACAGCCAGATTGTGCAGTCAATGGACAATCAAAGTCCGGTGGGAGGAGGAAGCGTTTCTGCCTGACTCTCCGAAAAGACATCCGGCAAAGTCCCAGAAGTGCGAAGGTAACCTGGAGGAGGCTTGGCAGGCTCCGGGAGGCGACTTGAGGATCGAGATGCGGCTTGGACAGTCAACAAGAGAGAACACGCGTGAACCCCAACGCATGCCTTCACCTGTGGCTCCACATCCAAAGTCGTGGTATGGTCCTGTAGCCAAGGAAGGCCCAAAAGGATCTCCGAGGAGGATCGAGGTAGGACTAAAAATCGAACTTCTCCTTGTGAAAGAGCCCCAATTTGCAAGAAGTGGGGGGCCGACCGGACGGATAGCGACCATAAGGCATTCCCGCCCACTAACCAAGAGAACGAACATAGGTTTCAGCAAAGGAGTCACAGGAACACGAAACCTGGTCACAAGTTCGTAGCTTATGATGTTTTCCTGCTGATCCCTGAATCATAAAGGCGGGTGGCCTGGAAGGGTGCTGTAGAAAGAAGCACCAATATATACGGCATGGTCAGACTGGGAGAGGCGTTCTGACACCTAGGTTGCCTCTCCTACGATCCCTAGGTGCGGAAGTATTCCCGGGCCGCCGCCCGGACAGCCCCCCAATGAAATGGCCAGAGCCATCCCAACAAATAGAAGCACAGCTGCTTCAGGACGACGCGAGAACGTTCCTCCTGAGACGGTGGGCTCTCCGACCTGCATAGGTTCCTCTTCAGAGACCATTGAAGGAGAAAGATTGACCGCTGTAAGTGGGAGCCAAGTGGTGGTAAACGACTGGATGGACGGTTTCACCATTGTCAGGCCGGAGCTCTATGTTGCCTTACGGCGAAGCGAAAATCCACTCGGGGGCCAATGGATATAGATCATCCAAGGCAGCTGGTTAGATCCCGAGCGCGAGCTCGTCCTTGCGATTCGTCCCGAGAGGCCATGCCAAAATGTTTGCCACCAAGCGGCTTTCGTTGTTACAGTCCAGCTCCGAATCGAGAGTGGGGGAAGGGAAACTGCACTAAAATACTGGACGCGACTGTGGTGATCGCCCTGACGAAGCCGGAGCACTCCGCTGCGGCAGCCAGAGAAGTACGGCGGTTCCTCAAAGACTGTGCTGGAACCCCCTGGGAAGGTTTGGAGGTCCGCCCGCAGAGGATCCCCTCGATCCCATAGAGGCGTAGACCCAGCCAAGGCTTCTCCAGACAAGAGCTGATAATGAAGGCCACCTTAGGCTCGCTTCTGTAGGGAACATTGGTGCCCCATCATTCGAGGTGGATGTAGCACATGCGATGAAGCCACGGCATTTCTTGGATCTCCATCTGTAGCGTTAGGGGATGGCAGATGCAGAGAGGGAACCGAAGCCGGAGCAGGTAGAGGGCATGGATGCCGAGCAACGATGCAGGTGCGAGAGGACGGCAGCCGTGGAAGGCAGTTACGAAGTCGCCAGGTTCTGCATCATGGCCGCAAGCTGGTTCGATACGTTGAACTCTTTCTGGGCGACAGCTTAAGAGATGTCTCGGAGATCATGCAGAGTACCCAGGCGGAAATCCATGGCCATCTGAACAGTGACGTGGGAGTGGATCCGCTGCCAACGCAAGCGTGATTACTAAGCCACGCCAGGGAACGGAATCTAAGTAGCACCCCGGTTTTCAACCAGAGCCTGCACAAAGCGGGATGGACTTATGCCTGCGGCGGGAGGCTACCCAGGTTCCCCCCCCCCCCCCACCCCCCCCCCCCCGTTACCCCTGACCTGACTTTGCTTTGCGAAAGTGCACCGGGTAACAGTCGTGGTACAGAAACATAAACCGGAGGCGTAGTCGGGGGACAGGTCAGAATCAGGCAGGCAGCAGAGATTCGAGTGGTCAGAGGCAGCAGACGGATCAGGGCAGGCGGCAAACAGCAAGTTCATTGAAACGGAAGCCAGGCGGACTGGTACATACGGGTAATCAGGACGGAACAGCAATACTCTCTAGACACTAGTTAAGCACACCAACAGACTGGCAGAGAAGTACTGGTGGCGGAAACTTAAATAGAACCAAGCGCAGCCAACTAATACCTAAATGTACCAATTAATCGGACACTGGCCCGTTAAATTTAGAGAAGCCCGGCGGCCCTTAAGCAGCGTCCACGCGCACAGACGCCTGGACAGGCAGGAGCGGCGTTCACCGAAGTGCGCCGTTGTAAGAGAGGCTGCGCCGAGCCGAGCCAGCAGAGGGGTTGTCGCTGGGCTGCCGCCGGACCCCCCCGCGAGCGTGGGGATGGTCGCGTGGGCAGCTAGCCCTCGACCCCGTGACAAGGGCACTATGAGTGAGGGGTTTATACAGAGGTAGGAATTGGTAGGAAAGTGCTGAAAAAGTAAAGAGTCTAAGATGTTTGTGTGGTGAATTCTGATGAGTTGTGGCCTGGAAAATACATCATGGCGGTTTAAGTCAGATGGAGAAAAAAAGGGAAATATAATGACTCCTCAGAAAATACATCTTCTGTGAGTCTCTGGATGTAACTTTACTGTAATCACTTATATGTTTGCAAGGCGCTTGTGTACTACTGTTTTCTACCATTGTATGGTCACTGTATGGCGTAGTGTAGTGGTTTTTATTCAGTAACATAATGGTGGTATTAATCAGCTACACTATGTCATTGGAAATTTGGATGTAATGGTATATATAGATGTAACATCATTCACTATGTGGTGGTGATACATGTTCATAATGTGCCGATATTTTTCTTAGTAGAATTATTGGTAATATTGATCTTGGGCTTCTCGTTCTGTGTAGCAGTGTTACTTGGTAAATGCATGACCATTCTTTAGTAGTTTTACAAAGGAAAAGAAAAATGTGAGAGAAAAGTGGAGTGGTCAGAGACTGGTTAATAGTGATGTGATGTGTCGCAACTTGGCACGACACAATAATGGGGGATGGTTGGGAGGTAATTTTTCTCTCCACCCTGAGTGCAAGTTAGCCTAGCATCATTAATTAATATTTTAGTATTAATTTAGGCAATGAACTGTCTCAGTTGAAATCTATCGCAACTTGTTGTTACATCATTAATAGAAGACACATATAACAGGAAGCTTAGGCCACTTAAAAAACTTGAAAACTGCTATTAGCTTGCTGGCTGATCAGTCCAAGAGTCTACAGATGTCACCCGGATTGATATATGACTGTTAGATTCTTATAAATGTAAAGTAAAACCTCTTTGAGATGACCACCAAAGTTTCACTGACGAATGATTTTCTAAAGTGGAGGTCTTTTTATACTAATATCCAAATAATATAGAAGTACTGAAATCTGTCACAGAGAGTCAATGCTGGAGCTGGCCTTGTGACGAACCACTATGAAGACACAATTGAACACAACTGCTTAATAGTTAGCAAGGTAGGGTGTAGGCATTGATGGTGATTTGGATCCACATAAGGAACTTGTATAAGGCCTCTTTCACATACATTTTTCGGTCTAAAAGAATCTCTAAAAATGTATGCTTATTTTTGGATGTTACAAGCCTTTTTTATCTATTTTTATAGCGTTTCCTACAAAATACTGTATTTTAATACCTTATTCAAGTAGGATTGGCACCAGCCCCCAAATCTAATCTGCAGTACACACCAAAAAAAATCACAGGACAAAAGCAGTACATGTCAGCAGACACACGAGTGAGCTAAGGTACATGACATAAATGTTTATTTGTACTCAACACACCTACAAAAGTAAAAACAAAATTAAAACCAAAAAGAGCTCTAAAATCTCACACTGTTACCAACCATGATAAGTATACAAATAGCAGAGATCCAAACACTCCGTGAACAACAGACATATTAGCAATAAAAAAAATACCACACACTGCAAAATTTCCCCACGGACAAAAACCAAGTGGCAGATATTACAAAAACTGTCAAAACATAGTCAGTAAATGCTATAACTATACACACACATATTTATCATGCTGTACATATGACCATAACCTTATACCACTCAGTTTGTGCCACTCATTGTGCCAAAAGATTGAAACATTTTTTGGCACACAAAGTCACAATAAGCAATTGCCCCTCTAAACAGATAACGCCACATACCCTTTTCGAACAGGTTGCAAAAATATCTAAAACGGTTGGTGTAAGGCATGTTTGCCAGTATTTAGGCACATATTATGCCCAAGTGTTTGTATATGTGTTTTTCTTACTTCCTTAATAATGATTTACAGCTTACAACTGGCACTGGCCACTGAGTTTCTCAGCCAGAAAAACAGGTTAAAAATATCACACAAAAATGTGTTCTTTCTGAAAATTTTATGGGGGAAATGTAATAACAGATACCAGTTTTAGGAGTGTATACCTCATTTTTGGTAACAACTGTTTTATATTTTAGGTTCTAACACACAGACTGCTAAAATATGTGTCAAATGTATTAAGAATTGGTTGCTTCCATTGTTGATTACTCTAGTGCTGTCTGCATTAAGACTGGGATATAAAATGACAATCTTATTGAATCCCCCCCATATAAAAGAATACCCAGCCTCAAATAGGTTAACAAGTGGTTTTACTACTCTCAATAGACTCTTTTTTTCTGGAAGCCAGTCAAGGTTTGACAGTATAACAGACTAAATGTGTCTTGTTACATGGTTTATCGGAAGATCATAAGACTAGATTTGCTCTACATGTAGGTTGTAAGGTTTGTGTCAGCTAATCAGTAAAGCTCTAGAGCAGTGGTTCTCAACCTTTCTAATGCCGTGACCCGACAAAAAAGTTCCTCATGTTGCGGTGACCCCAAAACCAAAAGATAAATTTGATGGCTACTTCAAACTGTAATTTGCTACATGAGGGGTTACATATGTTTGACGCCTCTGAGCTGGTACCTCTACATGTTACAATACAAATAACGGTACCACTCCAGAGCCGTTACATAAAAGATTTTACCTTATACAGGGGCCTGAGAGTGGTCCAAGGGGGTTACATAAATGTGAAGCCTCTGATCGGTACCACAACATGTCACATACAAATAAAGGTACCAACGCAGGGGGGGAGCCGTTACATAGATGTAACCTTGTCCCGGAGGGGAGGCTGTGATTGGCAACATGAGGGGTTACATATGTGATCCCTCATGTGCCACTCACAGCCCCCCCTATAAGTTGGGGGGGGTATAAATGTAATGTGTAATATCATGTGATGCTGTATGTGGACAATTAACAGGTTAATAACAAATTACTTGTTCCACATACAGACATTAAATGATGCACTGTATTTTTGTGTATTTTAACACTAAATTACCCTTGCATCCAGGAAAACAGCGTTCTCTCTCCCACAGAGTGTGTCGGCAGGGCGGCCTGATGCCTTGGTACATATATTGGGCGCGAGATGCTGCATGCTTTCATCCTGTCCCTGCACGCCCCACCCACAATAACACAGGCGGCATGTAAGGCTCCGTCCTCCGCCGAGGCGCCGCTCACGGGAGCGCTCACAGAGCCACCAATGCTGCGAGTAACGGCGCCCACTGCTCCCCTCCCCTCAGTAATTGAAACGCTGTGGCGCCGCACTATGCAAGCAGCTGCAGGTAGGGGCGCAGCGGTGGCCACAACGCTCCTCCCTGCATGCTATTAAGCCAGATGCGGTGCCCTCCTCAGAGCTCCGGCCGGCGCCTGCCCGGGCTAGAGGGCGACCCCTGTGTATTGGTCGTTCGACCCCCGCCGGGTCGCGACCCACAGGTAGAGAAACCACATGCCTAAGATTACATGAAGCCTTATGTGGGGTCTGTTGAAATGAATGGGTGGTCTTTAATTCACAGATAAGCTGGATCCTCCATCCTGAAGAACTCTGTTTGCAGCCGCTATTCATTGTATACACTTTGTAAATAGGAAGGAACGCGTACCAGGAACACCCATTTATATCCATATGTCTAAATAGGGAAGATAAATAGACATTAAAATTTCCAGTTCAGCCAATCGTATTTATGGAAGCTGCCATCATGCAAGGATGGCTATTAAATGTGCCTCAATTGACCAATGAGACAAAAATTTTTTGGAAGGACATAGTATTGTGACGGAGTTGATTTGAATCCGTGTCCCGGTCTCTAATAATCTCTTAAAAGATTTGGAGAAGACCTGGGCTATATAAAGATTTAGTGTAAATAAGGATTCATTGGCAAACTACAGTAGGGGCACCACCATGTCCATATACCCCAGTTTGTAAGTATTTTTACTCCAGATTATTCTTTGACCAACTGAAGAAGAGAGCATGACGATCCTTTGAGAAACGCGTCTAGGTCTTGGTTAAGTTATTGTTTCAGCTCACTTACTCCCCTTATAGAGCTCTAGGGTTCAGTGAGGAGTTTTGTTTAGGGGTATCTTTTCGCGGGGTCGCTCTCATCACGGCGGGTGCCCCGCTAAGGGCAATATCTAGGGAACATAGGGACAGTATATGATCTTCTCTGGACTAGTGTCATGTTCCTATATTGTTATATTTGTTACCTGGACTTGCCTTTGTATGATTAACCATCAAATGGACTATCGGGAGGTGGTGAGTAAGATAAAAGTTATTACTGTTTACTAATATGCCTAAATCACGAGGTTATTATTAATGGACTAATAAAAGTTATGTTTTACAAGGGAATATTGTTTTGTAGTTTGGTTGTATATTATTTGTTCCTTATTGCAAATATTTTTGTAGTTTTGAGTGAACATTAGCTTTAACCAAAATAGCTAAAAACCATAAAAAAATTATTTGCATTTCCATGAGTATTTTTAAGTATTTAATACATCAAAAGACGTTGGTAGCGTGCAGACTCTACTAAGGTTTCTGGTCATGCACTTATTTTACTACTAAAAGTCTCCCCTCTTTTTTTTCCGTCATGGGAAAGTTTAAAAAAAGACCAAAATGTTTATTTTTTAAAAACAAACTATTATTATCATGTGCCAGAAAAAAATATCATATCAGTCGCTGAAATAGCCAACACATTCCAACACTTTATGCCCTCAGAAGACCATTCTTCCGGGATTCTGTTACCCTCTTGGGTTAAAATCCCTTTTAAAAAAACCACTTTTGGGGCTTATTATATAACCCACTTCCCAAAAATTTTTCATTTCAAACTAAAATTATAATCCACAAAGTTAATCCTTGGGTTACAATTGATAACCAGCTTTGACTTATCTCTCTGCAACTGGGGAATTTAATATTTTAATATTTGCAATTTTCAAAATGGCAAGCTAAACTCTGAGGAGGAATTTTGGCCCAAAGGGAATAAAATTACGGGCATGTTTCCCAAGGGATACAAATTTTTAAAAAAAAATTCTTCTGAAACAGATGACATAATTAAATGTTTCAGTGGCATAAACTATGTAGTAATTTAAGAAACAGACAACTCAAAGGTGGTAAAAAGAAATAAAAGGGAAACCCTTTAAATCTAGCAAGGTGGACAGTAGCAGACAATTGACCTGGACTTCCCATAACCCAGCGGTTGTGAAACTAATGATTTGCTTGTACTTGGTGCTAAGATTGATTTACTTATTGAAATGCTGCTTCTGGAGTTTCAATTTATTTAAATTATGAGTCTGATCGTTGCTACAACTAATGCTGAAACTGCATAATAAGTATTTTTTCAAGCAAATTACTACTCATGTGTTAAGATCTTAGGAGTTAGCACATTGCACAAAAGTAGCTTAAGCAATTTTTATGAGAATAAAAACCCCATTCCAGAGAAGGCTTCCCTTAAAAATTAAAAGGGAAATTAAAAGCTTTTAAAACCTATACCCAAAACTTACACAGCAAAATATACTTAACCCTTCTGATTTATGTTGAGTAGACCATTTTTGGCTGACCATATAGAGACTATCAAAATGAATTAAATGTCTGAAATGTGAACAAAATACATCAACGGGAAAAAAAAGCTGAAACAGAAATGAGAACACTCAGAAATAACCTAAAACAAAAATATTCAAAATTGCACCCCCGGTGTGAGTACTTGCACTACAGGATGTCAGTTTATAAGTGATCTTTCCTACTGTTCCTATTAAATATTACTAAGACTTTTAAGCCATTTTAAGTTGATTTTTGCACAAGACATAATGCACAGACATGAAAGTGGGGAGTTAACAAAAAGTCCCCCGGGGAAAATAGGAAAATAAAATTATCTATTAATTTTAAACCGGGCTATGGGTTTGGCTGGTGTCACCCACGGTTTTTTTTTAATAAAAAAACTTTCGTTTTTTTTGGCAGTTTTTTCAACCAAAGGAAGAGTGGATTCATAAGGGAAAAGGGAAATTTAAAAAAAAGGACTTAGACTTTCCTTTGACTGAAAGTCCCCTTTTTGCTTTAAATCATAAGTGGTTTCTTTTTTTCCCCAAAAAAGTGGGCACATTTATTATGGTAATTTTTTCTTTGGGAAACATCAAAAAATTTTTTCCAAAATACATGCTTTACATCACATTTATTATGTATTTTAGACAGCTTTTAGAAAAATTCTCACCTTTTTTTGGGAAAAGGGGGAAAGGGCCCCAAATGGGGAAAAGGTGGGCTTTTTCAAATGGGCCGTGGTTTAGCGTGCCGCAAAAACATGCAATAAGTGGCATATAGTAAACCAACTAATAAAGGGATAAAAAAAAGGGTAAAAATGCACCCATTTATTAACACTTTTATTTAATGTGGCACATTTTTAGACTGTCTAGTTTAAGGTTTTCACGTCTATTTTAACAGTATTGATAAAAAATGCCCCTTTTTGTGTAAAAACCCTCCTTAACAATTGTAAAAACCCTTTTTTAACCTAGATTCTTTTTTTTTGGGCAAAACAAAAGGATAATGACTGAATTGCGGTGTTGAACTTGGGCCTGACTCGAATTTCGCAGAAAAATTGTGAAGCTAATAGGCAGCCTGCCAAGCAGGAGGAAAAAAGGGAAATGCATTAAATTTAAATTTCCCGGCAGGCTACTGATTTTGGGTTTCACTTTTTAAGGTTTAAACTTTTGCAAAAAAAAAGAAACTGCTTTGAACCTAATCCCCAAAGGGCCCCAAAAACTAATGGACCCCGTGTTTAAAATGTGGGCCCGGAAAAAAAAAAGGGGTCAGGGAAATTATTGGGAAACCACTACATTCTCAGAACCACTCGAGGTCTTGCATCGATCATTGTTCTGTGATTTTTCTGAAAAATTTATAAAACATCTCATGGTGAAAACCCCTTTTTTATTTGGTTTTCCCTCTTGGGGCCAAAAATTTTTTAATAAGTAATTTAATTTATCTAATTTTTTTCATTTTTTTAGTGTCATTATTTCCACAAACGCGGGGCAGGGATTGTTATTATTCACATTGGTCCCTGTCCCCACTAGGCCTCACTGTCTAAATTCCAGATAAATCTACCAATATGTTTTTTTGGGGGAAACCAGAGTACCTGGAGGTATCTCAAGCAAACACGGGGAGAACATATAAACTCCTTGCAGATGTTGGGCTTGTACATACTTAAACCCAGGACCCCCCCTTTTCAAGGCAAAAGTCCCTTTTTTTCCCTATTTTAACACAATAAAGCATTTCTGCAACACTGTGTGATATAACCTCCATATTTCTAGTGGGGCTTACAATCTAATCTTACTTAAAATAATAGGACCAATTTCTTAGGAAGCCAATTAAATCTAGTTATATGACAGAGAATATAAACACCCCCATAACAGTCACATTATATCAGTTTCTGTCAACCATTTGACATTAAAAGAGCAGGACAGATGTCAACCAGAGGAAAGTCAATCTGCCAGTTTGTATTGAAGATTTAACATTTCAAGTCATTAAAGGGGTTTTGCCATGATCTCATTTCATACCACCTGTATCCAGCTCTTCAGCTCTGTGTGCTCAGAAGGGGGCGTGTTTGATTTGTTTGAATTGCAAAATTGACCCAGCAGGGGACTCACCACCTTTTCTTCTCTAGTGAAAAAAAAGGGCTGTTTATGTAAAAGAATTGTAAGTACTACATTTTAGCTAAGAGGTAATATTTTTGCTTTAAGCAATGGGGCCTATTCAAAACCCCACGGAAAATTAACCTGTGGATTTTTTTTCCTCTTTACAATGCACATACCCTATTTTTTAAAAATTTTTCACTGTTTCATTATTACCAAAAAGTCCAAAGGACAAAAGTAGAATACAGCACCCGGGGTCTGAACACTCAGTGCTGCCCGAAAGAGTGGGGGTCTGAGCATTTTCGACCAGGACGAGGAAACTCACAGCCCCGGTCTATCCCCTGGAGATGACTGAAAAAAATGGATCACTAAAGGACACTAAAACAAAAACTTGCAGAATTTTTAATAATATAATGGTGAAAAAGTTTATTATTTAATTTTCAAACTTCCCACATCAATTATACTTTTGTGGCAAAACCCTTTTAAAGAAGTCTTGTATCCCTTGTGTATAAACACATATATTCAATAATGATGATCACTCCAAGGCAGTAGTGTTAAGGAGGTATTCGGAAACTAATAAATGCTCTTCAGTCCATCGGGGGATAATTAAAAAAAGAAAAAAAAAAAACAACTTACCTTATAAACGTTCTCATTACAGCATCATTGCCTTCCCATGATCTTAGCCAATGACGTCACTGATCAGTCTTCCCTTTAACCCAGTGTTTCTCAACTTCAGTCCTAAAGTCCCACCACCAGGTCATGTTTTCTGGATCTCCTACAGAATGCACTGACGGTAATTATATCACATGTGCAGAATAACTGACAATAATTATATCACCTGTGCTATACTGAGGAAATCCTGAAAACTTGGCCTGTTGGTGGGTCCTGAGGACTGGAGTTGAGAAACACTGCTTTAACCAATCACAGGCCCCAGCAGTCAATTGCGGTATATTCATCAAGAGACCACTGCAGCCAGTGAATGGCTTGAGGGTCACTGGAATTCGGACGTCAACGGCCGGGATCCCCGGGACGGCCACATTGCTGAAATAAGAGGGTTTGCAAGAAATGCCTTCTATTTTAAATCATCCTCCAACAGACTGAAGAGCACTTATTAGTTTTGGAAGACCAATTCAACATGCTGCCCCGTTATGAATCAAGGGTCTACCCATTTAAATCCCATCCCTTCTGAGACATAAGCCAAAGAGCACACACTACCACAGTATTCCAGGTAAGTTTCATTACCACTTGGGAACTGCTTCTCGGTACGCCAACGAACTGCTAATTGCATAGCATCAGTATAATTGTCACGTAAAATTCTATGCACGACTGTAATTGGGAGATGAAAATATTTCTGTATCATTTCTGTTTTGACACTTTATGACAGCTAAGATACAAACTGATGGAAAGAAGAATTCTATTCAGAATGCAGACAATATAACAAAAGTTGAATAAAGAAGGCTTCAAAAGTAGAAGACAAAATAAACTGACATGAAATCCCCCTCAACTCTTATTTATTACTTTTTGGCTTGCAAATGACATTGTCTGATCTTACGCAAATAGAGCGCTGCAGTCAAATTACCATGGTGACAAGTCTCAGCTAATACCCAGTCTTTTTCTGTGCCCAAAGCATAGCGGCACACTACAAGTGAAATCTAAACACCTCTATCAACATATGCATTATAATTATTTTCCTTGTTTAGTGAGTCAATACAAAAGAAATATTATGCCCATTTTAGAGCTAGCTTGTGCTGTCAGCAGATGTGACAAAGAAAATCTAAGCAGATGGGATACATCTGTTAATCATAAACATCCTTTCATTAGTGCCATCGTCACATTTATTTGGTGGCAAGTGTTTTTTTTTTTTAGTGTATCAGCTAATGAGAACATTGGATTTAAACTTCATTCTGGATCGGTAATGCCAGATCTATACAAAATGATAGTTTATACAATTCAGAGAAAATTGGGAATCTACAGTTCTCGGAAATGGATATGCCATCAATACACTGTGTATTGTGAGAATCAGGTAAGAAGCTGATGCTCACATATATGCCAAGGGGCAAATATTCTCTACACTCTATACTTTTCATTCAACAGAGATGTCTGCAAGCATGGGCAGAAGAAAGCATGAATACACTGACAGGTTTGCAGCACTTTTGTGTCATCACAAATTTTGGTGCATGCCAAATTTGTGATTAAGAGGATGTCTGTAAAAAAAAAAAAAAAAAACCCGAAATGGGGCTAAGATGGCCAAAAAAGTAATACTTACTTACCTGTCCCCCACTGCTACCATTTCAGAGTTCCTGCACAATTTCAATTAAGGCAGTTGTAACCCCTTTCTTACAACCGGTTATAATTTTTTGGCTCTTCATTTTTTTCCTCCTCACCTTCCAAGAACCATACATTTTTTATTTTTCCATCTACATAGACATATGAACATATGACGGCTTTTTTGTGGGAAAAGATCTGCTTTTTGATGGTGCCATTTATCGCACCAAAAACATACTGGAAAAACAAAACTCTAAAAAAAATTCTAAGTGGGCTGAAATGTGAAAAAAAAAAATCATACTTGTGTCATGTATGCTAGGCTTTTGTTTTTATTGCTCACTCTTTGGTAAAAATGCTGTGCCATCTGTATTCTGCAGGTTAATATGATTGGGATAATACCCAATGTGAAGGGTTTTCATTATGTTTTAGTGCTTTCAAAAAATGCAAACATTTTTTCTCAAAATTGCGTTGCAGCACCATTCTCTGAGACCAATTACGTTTTTGCTTTTTCCATCTGTGGAACTGAGTGAGGGTGCATTTTCTGTGTTCTTAAGTTTCATTTTCAATGGTACCATTTTGAGGTACATGCGACTTTTTGATAACTGTTTATTCCAATCCATGGTATTCAATGTATGGGATAAATTATGTTCTATTGTAATAGATCAGACTTTTATGGATGCTGCGATACCAATTAAGTGTACACCGCGGTGTCTATATGGTTAAATAGGCATCAGAGCCGGCTTATTACCCTGCTGTTAGCTGTTCTGCCATTAAAACAGCTCAAAATGTCAAATTTATAGATGTGTACTTATTAATAGATTTGGCTTATCATACTCCAATGTACATGGCGTTCAGGCTGGCATACAAAACTCCCCAACTGTTTGATAAAGAATTGGTGCTTAACTTTCAGTGTAGGTAAGACACTTTGTAAGGGTATGTTCACACGGCATAATTGCAGCGCGTACAGTATGCACCGCAATACGGCGGATGTTTTGGGAGCGCGTATTCCCAAAGCACGGTGGGGCCGGCAGCCCACCGCCCCATTGACAAGCATTAATAATTGACACCTCACTTATCTCCCTGCGCGTACAATATGATCATATTGTACGTGCGGAAGGACGAGGCGTAATCCATAGTTCTCTGAAAGCTATGAATTACCATAATTGCGGCGCACATCTCGTCGTGTATTAAGCACAATGCACGGCGAATTGCGTGCCCAAATAAGCCGTGTGAACATAGCCTAATATTTATCATTAAAGATAAATGTTTTTTTCTTCACTTAGTTAAGTAGTGTGGTTGAAAAAAAAGACATGTGTTCATCAAGTTCAACCAATGTTGTAGAGAAGGTATGGTTCAAACAGAGAGATATGGATACATTTTAAACTATGATTCCCCATGTTAATCCAGAAAAATCTGAAACCCATAATCAATGAATCAATCTGCCCTGAAAGAACGCATTTTGTTCCTGATCTCAATTGAAGCTTAAACTGGATCAACATTTCAAACAAGAATTCTAAAAAGCCACAGTATAATACAAGGGGAGACTACACAAATGCAAAGATACTGATAAGACAACCACTCACATGACTTCTATGCATAAGGGTGGTTGCTATAACTGCATATATATAAAGCGATACAAAGGGTGCCAATTATATGGTTATGTGTGGTTCACCATGTTGACTCCCAACCATGTATTATACTGTGGCTTTTTTGTATACTGGTGTGAACTGGTACCTATTTAAGGTGCAGTTTTTTTTATCATTCAGTATCTCTCCAGGTGGATGAGTGTGTCAGCTACTGCTTATTAGTTATCTGTACCTGTTATATCTTTCCCAAGTAGCCCAGGGGCTTTTGTTGCCTCCTTCTGGATTCTGTCTATTGTCCAGCCATTAAGCTGCAAGTATTCCCTTTTTGCGTAAATAATGTCCCATTTTTCTGTCATTTTTATTGTCAACTTTTGTCACTTCATTCAGACAGACATGACATTGGAAGGAGATAAACTTAAAAGGTTAGCACAGTTGAAATCAATGAGAATGGCTGGGTCTGGCATTAGATTACTTAAGTCATTATAGGTTAAACTTCTCAGTTTATAGGTGACATCTGTTGTCTTTCGGGTAATATGGATTTCATGATTTGTACCATTGTTATAACATTAGTATGATAACACTGCACTAGGAACCTACATAACAACAGTATCCTAACAGTAAGAAAAAGAAGCAATGAGAAAGCGTTATCTTGCAGAAAAATCTCCTTTGCTTAAACCAAATGCTAAGAAAATACCTACATGGCAATAATGAGAAAATGACAGGATAACTACAAGTCATTAGAATTACATGACTTACGTGACCACTAACTCACAGTTTTTTCACATATGCTATGTCAAAGAGAGCAACTAAAACCAGACATAGTAATAAGAAGGATAAATGGTAAAAGTGTAGTAATAGAAAATACCACTAGAAATTACATATAATAATTAGCAATAGTAATAAAATAAGTGCATGTACAATGAATATCAGAGTATGATGTTATAGAGAAGTCTTAAATATGAAATAGTAAAACACCAATACTACTGATTCTATTAACTGAGAATATGTAAAGATTTGTATGGCAATCTTTTTTTAATGGTAAATCCATACATGACACATTAGGCAGACCTCACTTTGAACACACATATAAAAAAGAAATCAAAGTTTTGATCAAAAATGTGTGCCAAGGTTGTCAGATATGTGTTTATTACATATTGCAGCCATGTCAGCCTGCACCTAAGCCATTTATTTTGCAAAGGAGGTGCCGACCATTTTTAGATTTTTTTTGGATTATCTGCATGGGTGAATGGCTGCCTTCATTTTGGTCGTTCACTCCACCCATCCATACATGTTGTTTTTAATCAGAACAGAGTAGGACCTTCATGCCTGGATAGGCACTGAGAGAGGTAAGATTTAGAGTAGGTTCCTTTCTAAACTGAGGCCACCTTGCCATTGGTGTATTTTTAAAATTTTCAAGTTTATGACATATAACAGAAATGCATTTTGAAATAATTTATATATTTAGTTTTTGTCTCTTAGCACTTGCAGAGTGTTGCTGTCCAGTTTTGGATGTTTGCATTTGTATCAGTGGCAGAACTTCCATCTTGGTTGCTGCTACGGGGTCACACAATCTCAGTGGGGGCCGGATCATTCCCACTGTGGTGCAGGGTACTAATTACAAGCATGAAGAGAGCTAGTGCCACACTATGTGCCCTGCTAACAGTGAAAATAAGTCAGTAGTTACTATTCACTGCCAGCCATTCCCTGAAGTTTAGCACTCGTTTCACCCCTCTAAGCACAGAGACATCACACTATGTAGCCAGCATCAGGCTAACTATATAGTAATGGGTCTGCTACAGCACACGGAGCATGCTACAGGCACCGGTTGGTAGTGAATGAAACTATTGACTTACTTTTCACAGCTGCTGCTGGGCCCCCATATTATGGTACCAGCTCTGTTCATACTAATTATGAATGACCTGTACCACAGTCTGGGCCCCCGAGAGATTAGGGGCTCTTTGAATTTTTTTTTACTTTAAATATTTAAAAGTGGGTAATATTAAAGTTAGGGGACGCTACCTAGGTCTTGCCTACTTGAGCCTTGTCTTGCCTACATAGCTAGATGGGGCCTTGCCTATTTACTTACCTGGGTCCTTGCTTGCCTACCAACCAGGGATCTTGCCTTCCTGCCAACCTACCTGGGGCCTTGCCTGCCTACCAACCTACCTGGGACCTTGCCTGCCAAGGGCCTTGCCAGCCTTCCTATCTGGGGTCTTGCCTACCTACCTGGGCATTGCCTATTTAGCAAGCTAAGGACTTACCTATTGTATGATGAGGGGGAAATTGAAAAGTTTGGGGCCTTGCAATTTCTAGTTACACCCCTGCTTTTTACTGTAACCATATCAGCTTGCACCTATGACATTTATTTTGCAAGGGAGGTGCTGATTTTTTATTTTTTTTAACCTCATTTTTTGACAGATTGAAATTTCAGGACACATTTATAAATGTCTCAAAGTGATGTATGAGAGCCAAAAACAACATAGATAAGTCAAAAACAGAACTTTGTAGAAATATTTAAGATAGGTGTGGCTTAATGTACCCTTTAAAACATGTTTTCCTGGCTTTCTTCAGGTACCTATTACAAGCAACAAAGGTCTACAATCATGATAGCTAATATTCTGGATTTAGTACACTTTCCTTATACTATCATAAAAAGTTCATCTGTTGTATTGGATAACTGAGCAAATAAAAAATGTAAAACATGTCAGAGAATTACCTGCAGCCAAAGCCTGTCACTTGGTGTAGTCTTTCCATTTGCCACACACGTGAAGGTTGCAAACTTTCCTGCATTAACATCCTCATTTTTTACCCGTATAAAGTGAGGTGTTTTAGCTAAAAAAAAAGAGAAATTACATTTGCATCACAACCAAAAAACACCACATAAGTCTGAGTAACCAGCCCATCTGCCCTGCCCCTTCACACAAGTAGATCTGTTATTCAAATACGAAAACGCCACAGAATATGGCATTACAGGGGTTGTCCAGGATTTAAAAAAAAAAAAAAAAAAAAAATGTGGCTGCTTCCTTTCAAAAATAGCACCATCTCAGTCACAGGATGTTTCTGGTCATACAGCTCAGCCCTTTAACTCTAACGGATCTGCAATACCATACAGCCATCCTTTTCCAATCGTTGACAAACCCTTTAAGAACTATAATTCAATGATAACGTCCATCCCTTGGTTAGTATTGACAACAAAAAAAGACCACAAAGAGTAGACGATGAGTACACTGTAGTCTTTATGTTAGATGTTTAAAGTAACCTACTGTACAAGCAGGCTGGGTGGCCCTTGATATAAAGAACCTGCCTACAAAGTAATCAATATATTATAAAGGAAAATGGGTAACTTCATTTAATGACCTACAACAAAAGATTTATATAAAGTGAGAACTGATCTACTGGATCATGTATGAGGATCCTTATTTATTTTTCTTTTAATTTACTTTTAAAGCCATCACAAAAAAAAAATAAAAAAAAATCAGGAGATAACTTTTTTTATTGAAAAGGGGCCAGATTTGGTTCAAATAAAAACAAAGCATCCCAACCATTGCCACTGCCATTACAACTGTCACCCATGCCCAGCTAATCAGTACTTTCTGTTCCCATCACGGCACATCATAAATGTCCACTTAGTCAATCACCAGCTACAGCAGTAATGCACCTTGGCTAGTTCCCTACATCTCAAGATGAGAGTACTGTTCAGCTAATACAAACCCCCCAAACATTATTCCTTTAATATATAACCTTTAATTAACAACAGTTAAAATGTAAGTTAACTACTATAAAGCTAAGGGACAAATAGAGGGGCAGTCTAACTGCACTGTCTCCTATAATCTCTAACACTAATTATAATCCCTCAGTGGAGACCAAGCCCCAAAAAGGGTGACCCCGCAAATCTCCTTTGCTAATCCCTACAAACAACCATGCCCTACCTTAAATGGCCACAGTAAGTAGGGAGAAAGTAGCGATAGAATAAACAGAGGAGTTGTAGCAGTGTCATACAACAATGTTAAGTGGTGAATAAATCAATACAGCGTCACATAAGTTATGCGCAAAAAAAACCCCAAACGTGTTTCGTCCCAATCTCAGGGACTCCTCACTGGGTCAAAAAATTTTCACAATCTTTATATCACATTAGTCATTGGGACAAAGTCCACACAAATCCATAAAAAAAAAAAAAGTATCTTGCACTGCTTAGTTAAATCTAAGGTACCTGGACCCCCCAATCTTATTCCTTAGGAGGTAATCCAAATGTGTGGTACAAACAGAGTTGGTGTGTCTCCATCCGATGGGAACGTAAAGGTGATAATAATGTATAGTGTCCCACCAAACTGTTCAGCTAAGATCTAATAACAGTAGGAACAACAGTGGCAGGGAAGAAGGAAATGCTTTGGGTTTTGTTAGCCCACTTTGACTCATTTTTACTAAAAACCTTTATCTCTTGGCAACTCCATTAATGTATAAAAAGTGATAAAGCGAAACCTCTGCAAAATAACATCTCTTTGAAATGATCACCTGCATTTAGACCATATTTTTCTGAGATGGATTTTCAGTTACCTTATCTTTGATGTACAATGGCTTTTTTGAGAGCTTCCCTAAACCACTACATCACTTGTCTACAAAACAATCAAACACTGCTGCTAGTCAATCTCTACCAGGTGAACATACACATTGGATCGAAGATGGGCAAATCTGCCAACTAAAAATTCAATGTTCATGGAAGCTTCCCCATTATCACTGATGGTAGAGGAAAGAATGATTAGACATGATGGATTTCGACATGCCTAATGCTTTGTTGCCATTTTGTAGGTAGCTACTTACCCTTTCAAATAAACACGCGATCTTGGCGAGCCGAGCATGCAGGTTTATGGAGGTGTGGGGAGATAGTTCTCATACAGGTATGGCTTTGTCTTATGTTAGTTTTATTATTTCTGAATTTATGCACAACAATGGCTTGCATTAGAGTAACAGTTAGAAGCCTTTGTTTGCGGACATCTTCGAGGGTCTGTTCAGAGTTTACACTTATTAACAACAAAGAAGCTGCCAAGTCATTTAGAGCACTACGAAGGCCAAGGAACAAATACTGCATGTTTATCAGGACAAAATTGAAGCCTTAACTCTCTACTATTGCTAATTTACAAAAGATTATTCACATGCTGGGATAAAAGAAGACCTTGGTAATAACAACTCTAATGTAATGATTCAATTGAAGTGCTGTATTTGTGATTCTAACATCATTCATCGTATTCAACACTACAGATGCTAACTATAGTCTGTTCGGTATATATGTGTGTTACCCAGAATAATATGGTTTTATTTTTATGAAAGAAAATACTATTATTTCTATATAGATTGTCAAGCTTTTCACAATAACTCAACTCAAACTCACCACAAGGATGTCTTAAGACTTTTACTTCATCTATTGCTATGTATCCATGTTGATCAAATGCAGTCACTTCAAAATAGACCTGTAAAAATTAAAACAAGGACAAACACATCAGTTTCTAAGTTAGAATATTAAGGAACAATTGCTAAATGTATTTAGATTACACTATGAGTAGTATAATGACACCATGGTGTCTTAATTTTTTTATGGATAAAATAGAGAAGGATTTTTAAAAAAAAAATCATTTAAAATAGAAAAGGAATTGTTTTTTAATTTTTGACACTGAACCTCAAGCATGCTTTCTTTATATTAAAGGAGTGTCCCAACCATAGACTTTGATGGAATAACAATAGGAAACACAGGTGGTACCTGCACCTATCTAAATCTAGACAGGTTCTAAAGATGAGAAGCTGACTTTTCATAATAAAATTATATTCATTCCATCCAACGATTAGGCTCGTTCATAACTTCTCACAGTGTCTGACATTTCTTATAATAACGGATATCAAGAAATAAAAATATATCAGTATATTGCTGGTTTTAATTACTTTAAAAAAAAAAACATAGATGATAAAATGTTCACTAAGGAATCTTCCCATCAGGGATTAATATTAATTTTGCTTGTTACAGTAAAAAAAACAAAAAAAACACAACACACACCTGGATCTGTGACCCCTTACATGGACACACCTCACAGCCAGACCGATCCAAGTCACTGCCACTGTTGTCCTTTCATTTGTAACAAAACCCTCAGCATTATTGCTTTGCTGATTGTTAAAGGGATTGTCCCATCGAAGATATTGATGGCACATCTCCCACTGAAATCAATGGAGGGTGGCTGCACAAGTATGGCCATAACTTCGATTGGAAAGGGGAGTTTTGGGGACCGGCTCTGGAAAGAAGTGGAACACGCACCAATCTGATTTTGATGGCATATCCTAATGATATACCATCAATGTCTATGATAGGATAACCCTTTCAATAATGTAGGTTGTAAAGTTGTGTTTGCCTCTCAATCATTTGCTAACTCGCCTCCTGAAGGGGCTTCTGTGCTCTTTAAATATAAGGGCATGTCCGCACGGCACGGGTTTTCGGACGGTTTTTCAGGCGGTTTGCGGTTTTGCAGACTGTCTGAAAAACCGGCCGAAAATGAGCAGAACAGGGCATGATGGAAAACCCGTGCAGCAGTCCCCACTGCATGGGTTTTCCGCCCAACGTTTTTACCGCTCCGCGGGCCGCCCGCATAACATTGGCCATGCACATTCTTCTGTCCAGTTTCTGGATGGAAAATGTGCATCTCAATATGAAGGGGGAGGGCTTTTCTCCGCTCATCGTGGAGAAAAGCCCCCCCACCCCCCACCACGGCCGTAGGGATGGCCGCAAAACAGGACAAATACCAGTCACATAAACCGACCGGTATTTGTCACTTGCTGTGTAAATGGCCCCTAATTCTTCTAGATAATAAAGCATCATTCCTTTAATACTTCTTTCTCTTTTTACATAAATAATATTTACATCACATACATTTTTAGAACAGGAATACAAAACATCGTAGAAACACAATATAACTTTAAAAGTCCCATAAAAAGTCTCCCACGACCAGTAATGGCTCGATAAGAAGGGAATGTCCTAGTTAACTACCAAAGCATTGACACCAATCAGTTGTCACAACATGGGCTTTCCGAGTTGCTCTGTTACACTATAATGGAGTCAGCTTGCAGACTACATAAAAGTGCTTTCTGCTCTGTTTATCTTTAAAGTAAAAAAAAAAAAGCCAACAAAAACTCTATGTGTTCGCTAACTATCTACTATTAAAAGCTCAGGGAGAACTGAACAGTGTCTAGGGACTTCATTGCAAGGAGAAGCATTACAGATGCATTAATCCCATCAATGTAATGTGCACAGAATTGAAACCTACCAGTGCTCAAGGCCTCTTGCTCATCCAGTTAGTTTATCAATATCTGGAATATTTAACGCTCCATCTGCTTGTTATAGTACAAGTCGTACACAGATATGAATGTCCCTGAGTTCTAAAGGCATGGGGTGTAGCTGGGATGTGCTCTCCTATCATAGTACAGGTCAATGTCATAGATTAAGCTGCATGACTGGCTTCTGCTCGTTCATTTCTCATGACTAACAAGGAAATACAAGATACTGATTGTTCTCACTGAAGTTGACAAAGACTACTACACATAAATAAGCAACTATAACCCAATAACTATCACTGCAAAAAAAGACGGAAAAATAATCTAAAATAGTCATAAAACGGAGGTTTTTTGTCCACTGCCTGTCAAAAGTTGCTGGAAAAGGCAGTTTTTTGAACGTTTTAAGTTTGTGTGCGTTTTTTGCGCTTTTTTTTTTTTTCCGCAAAATGTACTGCATTAGATTTGCAGTGTATTTCTGCAAAAACGCACCAAAAAACATCCGGCGCTTTACACAGACTCCAACAGTAAATGTTCTGCCCTGATCAGTCATTTTTTGCAACATGTTTCAAAAAACAATCAGCAAATAAAACGAACAGAAAAAATACATTCTGTGGAGAAAACAGAACGTTTTTACTATAGAAGCCTATGGGACCTCTTTTCAGTAATTTTTTCAGCGTTTTTATAAAACGAAAAACACTGAAAATAAATGGACGTTTTTGTATGCAGTGGAGACATAGCCTAACTCCAGTTTAAATTGCAAGGTGACATATTTTTGCAATATATAATAAAAATGTTCTTCCAATTATAAGCTTATAAATATAAACCAGTACAAAATACAGGCAAAAGTAAGAAGCTTTGTAATGTCTTATTACAGAAAGATGCCTCTTTCTTCACTTATCAGTCTCCTTTTCTCCTTCTCTCCTGCTTTCCCATCTGCTCACTTAATCATAAGATCATATCTTGCAAAAAAAAAAACAGGTTCCTGCTTTACTGAGAGATCAGGTTACAGCTGCCTGTAGAAGTCTAAGGAGATGGGAGTTAACATTAAAGGGGTTTTACCACAAAGGCATTTCACAGCTGGTTTATCCAGCTTCAGCTTTCATTGTGTTGTGTTCAAAAGGGGGCGTGTACGATTTGTTTGAACTGCTTATCATGTGACCCAGCAGGCCTGGCATCACCATACCTATCCCCACAGTGTGCTCACTCTAGTCAAACAGAAGTCTATTTATTTAAAAAGAGCTGTGAGTAGCTACAGTGTAGCTGAGTGGTTATCCCTACTGCCCTTCAGCATAGGGATCCCAGGTTCAAAATCCTGCAGGAACCAAACATGTGCATTTTTTTTCCTCAACTGTAGTTAATTTTTTCTTTTTATTTATTTTCATTGCTTGACTAATTACTAAGAAGTACAGAGGACAGGAGCAGAATGAGAGCACCTGGGGTTGATCCAATAAAAAGGTAGGCAGCAGAATGTCCTAAACTCACCCTCCAAAGGTTTACTGCACCTGGAGTAGAACGCTTGCTCAGCAGTAAGCGTGTGTGATTACTAAGCAGGGAAGAGACTGACAGTAGCTGCCTGAGAGGGGAGGTGATGTCTGAGCATCTGCAGCCAAGACCGAGGTGTTCTCGTCACTGGTCGGATCCCTTAGAAACCAGCTGTAAACTATGGATCACTAAGGTAGCAGCTAAAACAAAAATGGTACAGAATTGTTAATAATGATGAATTCAGAAAATCTTTATTATTTGGTTTGCAAGCGATGCCACGTCAAATAATTTTGATTTCACTATACCTGGTAACTATTTTATTCTGGCCTAGAATGCAGTTTTCTTTTTGATATATTGGTTTAAATTTGTTACAGAGCTATTTTATTATATGTTGGCATTGTGCTACACTTACACGCTGTACAGACATGTCATCATCCATTTTTACATTGTAATACTTGTTCTACTTGGAAACTGAAATAAAGTAAATCAGTAATTAGCAGTTGCAGAGCAAAAAGTGTACAGAAGCTGCAATCACAAAATACCATATGCCAGGTTTGTCAGGCCAACTAACCCCTGAGCAAAAAAAAAGGGGAAAAGTAGTGAGAAGGGGTAGGTAGTACAGAAATACAAGCCCTGATTATGCCTATTTCCTGTAAAGAATATCATTCTGCTACTGAATAAAAAACTTGCCTGAACTTCAAACTTTTCCTGTACTTCCCCCACAACTTTGTTTAGGGCCTTAGCATTTTGTTGGCTTCAGGACTTCAATGTGTGTTAATTATTCACGCATTCTTTCTATGTGTAATGTGAAGAGGAACCAAAAAATGTAAAGCCTTGCTAGGATAGGCACATTTTGCAGAAGCATTTTAAAAGTAAGTTTATTGCATTTCCTCAGCATCTCACTACAAATACAGAACACTCATAGCTTTAAAAGGGCCCTGAGAATCAATCTTCTCACTTTGGCCTACCAGAATCCCTAATGCTAACACCCGCCCTTCCCCCACACTCCCTAGCGCACTCATCTCATTTTCGGCACTTAACTGTATATAGATGTATATAGAGGGTGGCAGGTTCATCCGAATTCTATGTAAAAAAAAAAACATATTTATGTCACATGGCTGGACCATTGTAAATCTAGCACTTCTTGCCCTTCGTCTCTCCCGTACACCCTAATAGATTGTAAGCGCCTGCGAGCAGGGCCCTCACACCTTGTGTCTCATCTGTAAGTACTTTTTAATGTGTAATGTCTATACGTTTACCCTCCAAATTGTAAAGTGCTGCGGAATATGTTGGCGCTATATAAATAAAGATTATTATTATTATTCCCTCAAGTTACAATGGCCTCAGGTTACAATATTGTCAACATACAATGGCTGATCCTGGGATAATGTTTGTTGAGTGTGGTTTCAAAATACAATGTCAAAGACACTGCTGATCTGCACAGTGTCTAACATTATGAAGATTTTGCATAACATCTGTATTACTAATGTGTATGCACTTACTGTTAGTCTAGTAGAGCCTCTCTACAGTACAGTGAAATACTACATGTTCTATACTGCTCTTTACATGTGCCAGGATGAGCGGCTCTTTTGGACACCAAGTGAAGGCAGCTCCATTTTTTTCTGGTACATTGTGTATAAAGTACATGACCTATCCAACCAAAGTAGAAAGCAATTTCTGGCTTCCAGCAACTCTTTTTTTATATGACTTGCTACATCTGTATTAGTAATCTGCTGAATTGTCTTTTATCTTAATTTTGCATTATGTTGGGTGACATGTTGCAGCTCCAGAACCAGATACAGGGAAGAAGGCCTCTGTCCCAATTAGATCTCCACAAGTTTTAGAGAGACACATCCAAAACAAAAGGCAGCGCTGAGATCAGATTTACAACAATTTAAATTAATTTGTATTAGAACATATAAAATCAAACATAAGTTCCAAAACCTGATCCAAAAATGAAGCTAGAGCATACTGATGGTCAGATGTTATATATAAAGTTTACATACTATAACTCTGCATTAATACAAAATAATAAAGAAACCTCTCCCAGACACTTTCTCCCAACCAGTTAAATAAAGGAGTGCCAGTGTCACTAACAGAGTATAAAAAAATTCAGCAACTCTTACCCATAACAACAAATCAAGCCAATTACCAGAGTTTTGGTTTAAACACACTATGGCATACCTCCCAAGTGTCCCTATTTTGGAGGGACAGTCCCTACTTTTAACCCTTGCCCTCTGTCCCTCTTTGCTCTATAAATGTCCCTCTTTTTTATTTAGGAAACAGATTTGCATCAATAAATTGACTATATTGCTTTAAAATGTATCTAATTGCTTCCTCGCTGTATATTACATAACAAGTTACTTAATAATTTCATTACTGGATACAATGCAATCCTGAAAATGTGTCCCTTTTTGGCTATCTAAAAAGTTGGCATGTGTGTGTTTGGGCGTGGTTAGAGACGTGTCTTGGTGTGATGTCATGGATTCGGGCGTGATTAGAGGCGTGTCTGGGTGTGATGTCATGTGTTTGGGTGTGGTTAGAGGCATGGCCTGACATGTCCCTCTTTGCAATCTCTAAAAGTTGGGAGGTATGCAATGGTCATGCGGGCACCAATTAATATTGTATGTTGAGAGACCATTATAAATATTTCAAAAGTGTTATTAAGTATGGTGCCATATGAAATCATTGGCTTTTAGACAGTGGGGCTAGTCATAAATTTTACTTATGGACTACGAGCTTCAAGCTAGATACCATACCATACAGGGTCATGCCATGAGGATGAAGTAGAGTCCTTTAGAATAAATATTGCTTTAGAATTTAATCCATTTTAAATGGGAAGAAACATTGATCAATGAGTAAATAAAATGTGAAATGTCACATTCAGAGTAAGTCCTGTGTACAAGTGTACAGTATATTAAATTGATGCTGCTTGCAAATATCTGCAGTACCCCCAGCTTAGATTCCATTTTTAGTGCTTACACATTTAAGAAATCATTTAAGAAAAATGACAGTCATTAGAGTGGCATTCTAATGCAGTTATACTAAAACAACGCTGACACTTCCAATATATCTCTGGAGAGAAAATGTGTGACTTAAAACAGTGCTGTGCTTTCCATCATTTATGCTCCACGTCTTTTCTAGCCTTGCCAAATGATATTTTTATTCTATCCTCATCCTGCACCTTTTATCATACCAGACTTGACTTCATCAGGTGTAGGAAGAATGAGACAGAAAATTAAGAGACAGAAATATTTATTGAGGGCAATTTAATGAAAAAGTTTTTGTTTTTTTTACATAGTGAAGCATTTATCAAACAGTGAAATATGTGGCGTTTAGTAAAACTAAAGTCTCCATAGAGAACTGGAATCAACATCCTATTTTATGAATGATTAATTCAATTAAATGTGTTTCTGATTTCCTATTCTTCTATTTTCTAGCGATTCCAATGAATTAATTAAACCTCTATAAAATTAAACTGGTTGTAATACAACACCTTTGACTAATATTAAAGGGGATGTATTGCTCCTTCAGTTTGTGTGTTTCATTGTGCTCTCAGCTTCTCAGTTCTACAAATTCCGGGGCATTTCTTCCCCTCCCAGCTGGGTGTTTCTTAACTGAAGGGGGATGACATCATCCCCCCTTCACTGTTCATGCTCGCTCGCTCACCCTTCTCCCCGCCCCCGAGTCCACATGGCACTGTGTCATTCTCCCAATGCAGTCTTATTTTGTAAGTATGTTTACATACCACAGGCTTGCATTCAGTCTAGACAATCTTCTATGAACTCAGAGCACTGATCTCTTCTCCTCTCACAGCTGGAGGTTTGTTACAATTGAATCCAGTCTTCTATGAACTCCTCCAGAGCAGCACAGATCTCCCTTCTATGTTTACACGCAGGAGCATTTAGGCATCGAGGCACAATTCTGCTGTTTTCTGATTGTAGAAGCTCTGCAGTATTATTGTGTTTCTTCTGGCTGTGCAGAGTGAAATCGCTGTCGGTCCCTTACTTTGAGTGAGAGGCATCCTAATGCTCCTATGTTTGGATTAGGCACCGACGCACAATTCTGCTGTTTTCTGATTGTAAAAGCAGGTGCAGTACCTCTGAGTTTCTGCTGGCTGTGCAGAGTGAAATTGTGCCAGTCCCTTACTTTGAGTGAGAGAGGCAGAAATGCTCGCTCCCGTGAATTTATCTACATCACGGGGACTAGCATATAAGCACCAAATCTATTTATAATTGAAACCTAATACAACTAGATCACGTTATCACTGGCCGATTATCACGCTACTTCACATTGATCCTCTCTAGTTCTCCTTCCCTGCATTTCAAAGGATTTCTTCCTTTTTTTTTTTTTTTCAATGCTTCTATCTCTTGACTGACATCTTCTCATACCAATGTTTCCCTGATCATTTCCTCTGTCCAATGGTTTCTTTGATCTCTCAGATAACAATCTCTCCAATGTCTTTCAGTAACACTACTGAACCCCCGCCCTGAAGTCATTATGGTTTCGATTTTTCCTATTTCTACTCCAATGATAATTAACGTTATAAATTCTGTTGTAATACAACCTTGACAATATTAAAGGGATGTATAAGCTCCTTCAGTTTGAGGTTCATGTGCTCTCATTCCAGCCTACCAAATATATCAGGCTTTCTGCCTCTCTGGTGTATTCTTACTGAAGGGATGACATCATCCCTTCACTGTTCATGCTCGCTAACGCTCACCTTCTCCCCGCCCCGAGTCCACATGGCACTGTTCGTTTCCAATGCATATATTCTAAGCTCTAGTTTACATACCACAGGCTGCATTTAGTCTAGACAATCTTCTTGACTCAGAACACGATCTCTTTTCTCTCCATGAGTTTTTACAATTGGATCCAGTCTTCTTACTCCTCCAGCAGCCAGACTCTTCTATGTTTACACGCAGGAGCATTTAGCATCGAGGCACATTCTGCTGTTTTCTATAGTAGAAGCTCTGCGTATATTAATTGTTCTCTGCTGTGCAAGTGAAATCGTGTCGGTCCTCTTACTTTGAGTGAGAGGCAACTAAGCTCCTATGTTTGCATTAGGCACCGAATCACATTCGCTTAATTCTGATTGTAAAACAGGCATACCTCTGTGTTTCTGCTCGCTGTGCAGAGTGAAATTTGCTGTCCCTTACTTTGGTGAAGAGGCAAAAGCTCGCTCCGTGAATACGACCGACCGGGGGCCGGACAGAATGTAAATTAGTAGAGCTGGCAGCCAATGACATGAAAGGAGGTGGAATCCGATTGGGAAGACTGTGAAAACAAGACAGCTTTGCTAATGACCTCCAATTGCAAAGCTACTTGTTTTCACTGTCCCCTTATTCTGAAGACCATTTAATGAAATGATACAACCCCTTTAAGGTATGGAGCTACAAAGCAGATATACTGAATCGTATCCTCATTTGCTACTTTCCTTATGGGCCCCAGGGACCCAGCCCTGTGACCCTACCACTACGTGTACCTGAAACTATTATACATAGAAGAAACAACGGATAAATATCACAAAAATAGGCTAGGCAAATCTTACTGTATCGAACCCATTGAAGAAGCAAAATTGCAAAATGTGCATTGACATGCTACACTGGGCTGCTTGATATGTAGTTATGGGTAAGAGTTGCTGAATTTTTTTTATACTCGGTAATTGACACAGGTACTCCTTTATTTAGCTGGTTGGGAAAAAGTGTCTGGAAGGCTGTTCTTCATTATTTTGTATTATTACAGAGTTATAGTATATAAATTTTATACATAACATCTGACCATCAATATGCTCTAACTTCATTTTTGGATCAGGTTTTGGAACTTATGTTTCATTTTATATGTTCTAATACAAATTAATTTGAATTGTTGCAAATCTGATCTCAACTCTGCCTTTTCTTTTGGATGTGTCTCTCTAAAACTTGTGGAGATCTAATTGGGACAGAGGTCACATTATCAAAGCCTTCTTCCCTGTATCTGGTTTGCAGCAAAAAAAGTTAATAAATAAAATAGTCATATCTCCCGAAGCTCTTTTCTATCAATTTATTTATTTCCAAGGTAACAGTCAAAAAGAGTAATTTCTAATACCGGCAGTCCCCGACTTACATCGTTCCGACTTACATACGTCCCCTAGTTACAAACGGAGACTTATGGGGCGTGGCTGACATTCAACATGCCCCATGATAACCAAGTGCCAGCATGCCACAGCTGCACATGAGATACAGGACGTGAGGTGAAATCTTCTAAAAAAAGGCACAGACAGCAAAACAAATGTAATAACTGTTCCCTGCACTATCCAAAACTAAAAAAAAAATAGTTTTGCTGCAATTACATTTAATAAATCTACCTGTTCCGACTTACATACAATTTCAACTTAAGAACAAACCTACAGTCCCTATCCCGTTTGTAACCCGGGGACTGCCTGTACATCATAAAAAAAAGAGAAGATCAATGTATATTACAAACTAAGCTATAGTGCGCTTTACAACGTCATTCAACCTTTAACCCGGCCCTGGCTGTGTTCAGGTAATACTTATTACATTATTCATCATATATACATATAAAACCAGCTCAACAACAGTGTAAAAGCGGCGCTTGACTTCCCCAGCAGCTGGTTAGGATGAGCGTCTCTTTTGAGAGATGCTTTACACGAGGTTATTCATCACATGTGTGCCAAACAGGAAGCCGTGAATCAACGTACCACAGCAACGATCCTCCCTGCATCACTGAAGAGTAAAATTAGCTTTCATCCTCACAACTTTCCTCGGCTGTATGTCCTGGACATGCTGAACATTGTCATAACCCATCCAACCAGGAGCCCAAAGACAACGTGTCACTTTCAAGAGTAATGGAAATATTGTGCCCTCTCTAAAAGAAGCAATACATTTCCTGTCAAAAGGAATAACTACTTGCAATAAAGTATAGAGTTCCCTAAAAAAAAAAAAATCAATAATTTGTGGCTCGGTGCCGCCAAAATAATTGGGGTTTAGTGTGACACCATATATAATGCTTGGGTTTCAGCTTACATCCTCCTTGAAGGCCCTAATAAAGTACTTTAATAGTTATATCTTCTGCTATTTGACACACACTATTTTACTGGATTTAAAACTTGATCTTGAGCAATCACACAACAATACAGGTGAGGGAAACTGGAATTCTTTGTTCTTGAGCTTGGCAAGCAACTAAACTGGACAGGATAACCAGTTAAACTAAAGGGAACCTGTCAAGTAGTTTATGCATCTCTATCTGAAAGGAGGATGTGACAGAGGCAGGGAAGCTAAGCTCTGGAATATAGGTTTAAATTACTTGAAGCAGAATTTCTAAAGAAAAAGCAGAGAAAATACTGACCAGACTCCGTAAGAGACAATGGGAGTCCTGCTTACCACGCCCACGTGATTGACCCTTTTCGGGTATGTTCACACAGCTTATTTGGGCGCGCATTTCGCCGCGTATTATGTTCATTATTTTGCGGCGCCGCAATTATGTTGATCATAGTGCTGATCGGCGCGTGCTTCCAAAGCACCCGGTGTATTGCGGCACGTACTATACGCGCCGCAATACGCCGTATGAACATACCCTTCCTTGCATTAGTGTGTGTACAGAGCAAATGTTCAAATCACTGTGTTTGGGTGGGGTCAGCAGTAGCTCTACTTTTAGTTTGATTTTCTTCTTTGCTCTTAAACTTATAAACCTATATATCACAAAGCTCAGCTTCTCTCCTTGTAGCACATCCTGATCTCAGATAGGAAGGCATTAACCACCTACCAGGTTCCCTTTAAGTTGTAGTAGGATAAAACGCAGTAGGAAACTGTGTGCTGAAAAAACGGTTTCCTTAAATCAGAAGGGATTTGTCACAAAATCAAAGAGGTATTACTCACCATAATATACTTGGCAGAGCCAACCAAATTTGAAATGTCTTTGTGGCTTAACTATACAATCAATGATTATAACATGTAGTGTATGTAGCAGTTTGGACTTAGTAACAGAACTCTACCTCAGTCATTTAGTATTTCATTATATACTTTTGGGGTTTATTATGATAACACACATTGGAGGCAATAGACCTGCGTTTTATACTCCAGTCTAAGCCATAAGGATACAGTTATTAGATACAACAAATTTATTAACTATCAGAACATTTTAAGTAAAATGGATAAAATGATCATTAGGGTAAGAATACATGTCCCATTTACAGGGTGGCTGTGATATGTCCAAGAACCATGATTTCCATGAATTCTCCATTAATATCATAAGATACTGGCAAACTGATGTAGCCATTGGTGGCCAGATAGAGGGTATGATTCTGGATTGCATTATGGTTGTACAGAAACCCTACCCTAAGTCTAGACTATGGCTCATCTGATACATGTGGTTTTGCAATGACTGCAGTAAACTTTCTGAAGCCTCAGTATTTCCACAGAGGGAAAAAGTTCCACAAAAAATCACAAGAATCCTAACAGTATCCCAAAATTGACTGCTTGTATTGTATAAAGTCACCATGGAGCCCTAAGCTCAAGCAAATAAGCATTTTTAAGTCAATTCCGTTAGTGCGCCTGACTATGGACTTCACTATACTCCAACAGCCCACGACTGATTCTAAATCCCATAAGTCTCAGAACATCAAAGTCCACCTTAAAGGGAATGTGTCATCAAAAAATTACTTATTGTTTAACTCACATTTTTATGTTAAACACATTTTTTAGGAATTTTTTGGTTGTTTTTTTAATTTTCCATATCACTTTCAGTATTTTTTAATAATTCTTAGGTCCTGCAGTTTTCACTTTGGCCACTAAGCCTAATAATCATCTGACACTTCCTGTTCTGTTTAGAGAGCTTTTCAGCAGTCTGCTCATTATCAGTAAAAGCAGGGTCAGACTGAAAGAAGACACCAATGTGTACAGATAACACAGAATCCACCAATCACAAGAGGAGATGTCACAGCTCCCCCTCCAGTCACAGTGAAAACTTTCCTATACAAGTCTATGGGACAGAATCTGTCTTAAGAATCCTATGGGCATGAAGCTGCTGTAAAGTATCTCTCTGACTGCTGTTAAACCTGTGCAAGCAAGAATGTCTTCCCCACAATCATATATAGAAGGCCGAATTGTGAAATCTACAATCGGGAAATAAAAACGACTGAGGAAAAGAATATGGATCAGGGTCTTGATTTAATAAGTAAAAAAAAAAAAATTGGCGACAGATTCCCTTTAAACTTCTAATCTTAACTTATGTCTACACAGTAGAATAAAAACGATCATATTTTGAGCGGTTTTAGGATTATAAAACGCCTTAAAATTCTACCGTTCTGCAATTCCATAGAGTTTAATAGAAAAAAACGACCTGTAGTCTACACAAGTCGTTCTTTTTCTGCTCATTTTCTGGCGCTGGCATATTTAGGAACTTGTTGCTAACAGGGCTGTGGAGTCGGAGTCGTGGAGTCGGAGTTGGTGCCCATTTTGCAGGAGTCGGAGTCGGAGTTGGAGTCGGTAAAAAAATGGACCGACTCCGACTCCTAAAAAATATAATAAATTGGTCCAGTTAGTTCAATGCAATGCCAAGAGCAAGAGGAATTGGGTCTTGCCAGTTCTACTGCTACCTTGTCTTCAGCCTCTTCACATGAGGAGTTGATGACATGGAGCAGGCAAAGCACTGCCACAGGGGAAAAAGATTCCGCTCCCATAGCAAACAGATTGACCAGATTTCAGCTAAATTTTTCACTTCATATTTACAAGTTTTATGTGTTCGAAAGTCATAACCTATAAATATATTTTACATCGAAAAGAAAAAGGGTAACCATGTTTTGGACGTGTGACTTTCAGGTTCCATATCTCCGTATCTCAGCTTTCAATGTGAGACTCCCATCATTTTATAGAGAATCATCTTGGCTCTCAAACATAACTTTTACCTTCAACTGTTTAGCATCTACTTAGTTCTACAGATTCTTCTCATGTAACTGCATTGTTACTGTTTTGCTCCTGGTGGTGGGACAAATTACAACCTGTTCTCACATTCCCTAATAGCGCAGGGCAACACACATTACACAGGTCTGGAATGATGGCTCGAAAAAAGGTGAAGAAGCCGCGACTTCAATCTCCTCATAAGAAGCGCCGGCAAAGAGTTTACCAAAAAGTACGAAAAATGGAAGATTAGAAACAGGTGATTTGGAGCGATGAGATTGAAAGTCAATAGACCGGGCTCTGATGGGGGCAAATGGGAAGAATCAAGGGAAAAGGGAGCTAATGGATTGAGAAGCTGGAAGAAACTGTCAGGTTCGGTGGAAGAAGTCTGAGGATATGGGGAGGGGTCACAGCCAAAGATGTTAGATACTTGTTCTCAATGCTGAGCTCTATGTGAGTGTCCTAGAAGATGAGTTACTTCATACACTCGAGGACTATGGGGATGAAGAGGACGACATAGTGTCCAGCAGGACAACGACCTGGAGCAGACGTCAAGGTTGGAGAAGGAAGGGTTCAATGACAATGAAGTAGAATAGCTGTATTGGCCTCCACAGTCCCCAGACCTCAACCCAATCCAACACTTATGTTCACACGGCTTATTTTGGAGCACATTTCACCGCGGGGAAATGTGCCCCATAATTACGGTAATCCATAGCTCTCATAGAGAACTATGGATTATGCCTCCTCTCCCCGCTCGCACAATACGATCGTATTGTACACGCGGGGAGATAAGTGACGTGTCAATTACTTGCGGCGATTACGCGCCGCGAGTAATGCATGTCTATGGGGCTGGCAGGCTGCCCTCCTGCGCCTCAGGAGTACGCGCTGATCAGCACAAGCTCCCGAAGCACACGGTGTACTGCGGCGAGTACTGTACTGTACGCGCCGCAATACACCGTGTGACAATACCCTTAGAGTTGAAGAAAAAGCTGTATTCATGTAGAAGAGTCCTGGGATCAGATTTTGGTCAAGACATGCTTGAATCTGATCCAGAACGCAGAAGCATTCAGGCAGTGCTGAAAGCCAAATTTTGATTTTTAGGAGCAAAACCGTAACAATGCAGTTACATCTGCAGAACTAAACAGATGCTAAATACTAAATAATGTATCTATAAAATAGGCGAGATGATTGTCTATAAAATGATGGTAGCCTCATGTTCAAAGCCGTAGTAGATGGTAAGATATGGAGCCTGAAAGTCAAAAGTTGAAAACATTGTTACCCTTTTGCTTGTCAGTGTCTGTTCTACCTAAATAGCTTGATTATTGTGCCATAAGGCGATAAACAGCCTAATGTTACCACTTTACTACAGTAAAGTTATCACTTAAACATGCGCCGTGTATGAGGGAGTCGGGAGTCCGAGTCGGTGTCAGGAAAATTGAGGAGTCGGAGTCGGAGCTTTGGCTTACCGACTCCACAGCCCTGGTTGCTAAATACGCCGACATTTTGAGTTTTGTCGTCGGTTTACCAGACAATCAATTGTATGGGCCAATGGCAAAAAAACGAGAACAGACTGTGGTTTTTGCAAATACAGTGACAAAATCCGTGGTCGTGCATCGGAAAAAAAACGGTTGACTCTCCGTCAGTTTTTGTCCGATGCGGTGTGGATCTAGCCTTCGACTACAACAGAGCTTTTGCAGGGAAAGAAAAAAAATGACTATTTATATTTCAGCATCTCTAATAATACAAGTCCCAGTTTAACCCAATTTTTCAGTCTTGGAATCGCATACAGAGCATGCTGAACTCTGTCTCTCAGTGATCCTTCACCGTGCAACATTTCAAGAAGGCATGTTCCCACAGACGATGCATTTGGCAACTTAGCATTTTACTATTGCAGGAAAATATTTTGTTTTATTCTGCTTTATGTAAACTGCAAAGCTATGTATGCAGCAACCAACTCAAATCAGGTAGAAATTACCATTTGCAATATTCAATTTAACAAAGCAACAAATATTTACCAGAAGCTCAATTATATTCATATGATTTATAATTAACATCGTAAAAAACAAACTCCACTTATTTTATGCCTGCATTTGCCATACACAACTTGTAACAGTAAAGCACTTGATAGTATATTTTCTTTTATGTAAAATGAAATAATATACGGTGGTCAAATACAAGTTGGCATTAATTAGATGCTGAGCTTGTGTCTAATCACTGGATAATTTCCATCTTAAATTGCTGCAGATGATAATTATCTGGCAAATTGTTGTGCTCTCAGAATGGTCCTGTATATGGTACGCGAAGAAGAAACGTCCGTGATTAGTGTAATGGCGACGGCCGCTTAAAGTTCACACAAGCTTCTATTTTAATTATATGATCAAAAGCATTTATATGTAAACGATATTTATCAACTCCCACTCACAGAACATTTATTGTGAGCTCTTGTTGCTGAATATAAAATCATAAACTTTCTTAAAGGGCAGCTTGATTTTACAAATCATACGAGTACATTCTAATAGGAAAATGCAGGACATTACTAAAAATAAGGCTTGCTCCATACTCTATTTCTGAACTTAATATATATCATGGAATTTTATGTTAGTTCCTTTGTGCTTGTGTGAAAATGGTACATGACCACTAGAACTGCAAGGAACAGCCTCTTGTAGTCACGTGAAACCCCCAGTAAGCATCAATCTCAATGGACATTGAATGCTCTGAAATATCTAGATGTGTAGATTCCAAAATTAGACTTGTAATATTCCCACATACATCTCCGCTAATTACAAAATGAACATTTTACCTTGGTTTTAGATGTTTTATAGTATTTAACTAACAGGTTTCATCTAAATGAGTTCATAAATTGGCTCAAGATCTGCCAAAATTGAAATAAAAAAGTTAGTATTGATCTTTTCTTCCCCCAAAATAGTTGGCTTTCCAGACTTAAAAAAGCCACAAAAAGCCTTTTATCTTCAAATGGCCTTTGGCAGGTGCAGTCATTACAACCTAAAGCATTTGGTTTGCTTAGAAAAATGTTTGTCCCCCCCTTCATCTATACATGCCCCCATGACTCAGCTCTGATTCCTTAAGGAAACGCAGCTTGCACTCTACTCTAGGCCCTAGTGTCTCAAATATTAACAGTTGTTTCCTCTAGCCTTCATCTCTCCTTAACTCATTTCTCCTTCCCTCATTCCCTAATTTAAGGAACCGAAAAAGTGCCTGTGACCTAGAGACAGAATCTTTGCGGCAATGGCTAAATAATTAAAAATATTTATTTCCTCTCCAGCTCAAGCTGGTTATCCAGTAAGGAGCATATGCTTGGATCCTTGGATATCTTGGATCCTTTATCACTGGCCTTTTGAACATCCACACAGCTCTAGCATTGTATTACCTCTTTGCCTCCCCTATCTAGATTCAACAAGTCTTTGACCCTATCTGAATAGTGTTGTATTGGTTTAGCCCTTATTTAACACTATGACAAACTAATACTTCTTGGTTAACTCCCTGGACTAGTATTTCAAATGGTCTTTCCTACCTAAATGGGAAAGAGCCCCCTTACTGGTAAGTTTGTTGGTAGGTATGGTAGATAGTAAGGCCCCTCATTAGCAGGTCAACTGCTTATTTGGGAAGACCCTATTGACTAGATTGGTAATCCTCCAATTGGATAGGTAGGTAGGTAGGTAAGTCACCCATTCGGTAGCTAGGTAAGCACCCCATTAAGTAGGTCCCCCTCTTTTTAGTCACATATGTAAGCCCCCCTCTACATAGGTAGAGTCCCTCATTAGGTAGGATACGTATTAGATAAGTAGGCAAGATCCTCATTGGTAAATACAGCCCCCATTGTTCCACATTTGATATGGGCGTCAAACTGCAGTAACCTTATGGTGGCTCAGCTTATGTCTCGCCATGATTCCAATAAGGTGGGTCAGGGGACGGTTCTTTGTTTGCCCTTGTGGCCATGACTAAAATCTGCTTATTGGGGAATGTTCCCCAAAGAAAGCCAACCATACATGACCAATTTGATTTTTCTGCCACAAAAATATTTTGCCACACTACTGAGTAATGGTGGTTCCATGTTTATTGTTTAGTTTCCATCTCCATTATATCCTTTTTTGTTATTGCTATTTTGTATTACATATTTTTCTCAATTTTAGAAAACCTTTCAAAAATAAAGAATGTTAAAAATCAAACATACTCAAAATATCCTACATACAAAGAGAACATAAGATCACTGACACTTTCTAATGCAATCCTCCAGTGTAGTATACAGAACATTGTGTTTAACTTTTTGTAATTGATATTGGGCATACTAAAACAAGATCAAGCTACACAAGTCCTCAAAAAAGAAAACCCACCCTTGTGGGTAACACTTCTTTGGACCAGGACACAGTATGCCTAATTTAGACATTTTTATACTGAAAGATCATGTTGAAAATGACTGGGGAAATTTAAGCTCAAACTAACTAACACCTGGATTAAAATTACATGGACAAACGTCACACCTACAGCAGACTGACTCCAAATCTCTAAACCCCTAAGTGATCACCTCTACTGCCTTTATATTCGTATGCTCTTTTCTCATTCAGTTGTAAATGTGCTTGTGCAGTCTTTTTGTGTTGAAAGCTTTATATATAATGTTTTCTGTTTAGCCAAAAATTGTATCTCTTCTAATGTACTTTTTGAGTTTTTGGACACAAAAACATTTAACATCACATAGGTTGAACCATTGCTTGCAATAACTTTTTATGCATATTGCCTTTGCTCTAACACGTGTCAGGGACACCTGGTGTATATGGCCTTTTAGGTAATAAAACACTGATAAATTTCACAAGTCCTTTGTAGCTCACTTCTCTTTCTAACTATTTGCTCCAAACAAATCTGTATAATTATTTGTTAGGCAAATAGCTTGACATAAAATTAAATAATGTTTTTCATATTCTGATATACAGATATACATATTGTGATACTAATCTGAAGACTGATGCATGTGTACACTCCTAACATTTTAGCTACCCATTCAGACTGTATATCTGCTTGTTTCTACCTTGTAAGAATATTGAGCTTAATAACTATATCATATTCTAATAATGTGTTAAAATGTTCTTAGGTTTTGTCTACGTAATTCTAAAAGTTGACAACCCACATATACAGATCCTCCCACCTGGTAGAAATTGGGCCAGAAGGTGCTTATTGCCAGTTCTGCTCGGTTCCACGTGCCTGTTGCTGGTCCTGATATATTCCAGATCGGACTCCCTTTTTCCCCATTGTTTACGGTCACATAAATGTTCATTGATCCAGGGAGGGCTCCACTTTTGCTGGATATAAAGTAATGAAAGTCAATGCAGTGTGTATCATTCTCTTTTAGTTGCGGTAATAGCAAGACCGCTTTTTGCCCGGCACGTCTTCCAGTTGTATTCACCATCATAAAAGACCCTGAAATTCAAAAGATTATGCAGTTAGTATGAAATCAGCTTAAATGAGAAAATAGTCATGCTATCATATACCTGAAAATAGATATACATTTTTTTAAATTTTATTATTTCTGGTACAGTTCACTTAAACTATTGTACTGTCCATCCTACACAATACACACGTGTAGAAAGGGACCTAAAGACTTAGGCATCATAACGGGTTCTCCATTCTTAGTAAAAGATCATCAGCCAGTCCCAGCGGTTCTAAAATAGAAAAACCCTGGCTGATAATGTCCCATTCTTTGTTCACATGACCCCACAGCTATTCACAGAACTAAGCAGTCTCAAAAGTGGATATTACATGACTGCTGAGGCTTCTGATTGACTGTAGCGTCATGTTGCCAAAGATCATGTTACCAGAAGGTGCACTGGGATCAGCAGCAACACTGGAACCAATTGGGTTGAAAAACTGAGGTTGTTTTTCTATTTTAGAACCAACCCAACCAGCTAAAAAGTATTTTTTTTTCTAAAAGTGGAACACCCCTTTAATTCTATACCTATAACCAGGGCTGTGGAGTCGGAGTCGGTGCCTATTTTGCAGGAGTCGGAGTAGTCATAAAAGGGACCGAATCCCAAAATATATAATTAGTTGGTACAGTTAGTTCGATGCAATGCAAAGAGCAAGAGGAATTGGGTCCAGCCAGTACTACTGCTCCCATATCTTCAGCCTCATCACATGAGGAGTGTAATTGATGACATGGAGCAGGCAAAGCGCTGCCACAGGGGGAAAAGATTCTGCTCCCATGACAAACAGATTTCAGCAAAATTTTTCACCTGCTTTCAAAGAAGTAGAAGAGTTCAACCATTCATCAACACTGACTGTGGCTGAGGCAATTTCTTTATACCCTGACATTGTTAGAGATGTTGCCCCTGTGGTCACTGCTTTGCCCCCAACCCAAGTTAGTGTAGAGAGGCCGTTCTCTAGCCTGGAAATAATGAGATCAGATGTGAGGTCATGTATGCAGGATCTGATGGAGGCAATATTATTTCTCAGAACAAATTCAGAGACTCCACGAATGTTCCTGCAGTGTTTTGCATATTTACAATTTTTTTGTGTTCTAAAGTCATATCCAATAAATATATTTTCCACTGACAAGCAAAATGGTAACATTGTTCTGAATTTCAGACTTTCAGGCTCCATATCTCACCATCCACTACAGCTTTGTACATGAGGCTACTGTAATTTTATATAAAGTCATCTTACTTATCTTATACATAAATTTGACTTGCAAGTATTTAGCATCTGCTTAGTTCTGCAGATTCTTTCCTGTAACTGCATTCTTACTGTTTTGCTCCTAAAATTCAAAATGTAAATTTTTGTTATTTTGTTAGTATTTGGGAAATCCATCTTTTGGTTTTCAATACTGCCCGAATCCTTCTGGGCTCTGGATCAGATTCAAGCATATCTTGACTAAAATCTGTTCCTAGATCTCTTCTACACATTCCCAATGTTGGTGCAGACTGGACTTGGATACAAATACAGCTTTTTCTTCAACTCTACACACAAGTGTTCAAAAGATCAAAACATTGTTACTCTTTTGCTTGTCAGTGTCTGTTCTACCTAAATAGCTTGATTATTGTATCAGAAGGTGATAAAAAGCCTGATGTTAACACTTTACTACAGTAAGGTTATCACTTAAACATGCGCCATGTATGAGAGAGTCAAGAGTCAGGAGTCGGAGGTTTGGGAAATTGTGGAGTCGGAGTCGGTGCTTTGGCTTGCCGACTCCACAGCCCTGTCTATAACTGCAAATCACAATCCAAAATGTTAAAAATATGTTTTGATGAAAAGACTAGAGCAAATGTTGCACAATCCACTGCACCTTCTCATACTCATTCCTCAATAACCTTTGCCCGGGAAAACCTAGCACAATACACATGCAAATGAAAACATACCATGAAAACATAAAAATTGTTAGAAAATTACAGCATTTCAGAATTCCAAAGTAAACAGTAAAAAGTAGAAGCCCAGTATACTGTTCTCTCTCATTACAGCTCTAAAACTTTTATGCCTGTCAGACCCATTAAACATACAGCGTGGATTTTGAAACTTTGGGATGGAAAATGAAGACTGTAATAAAAATAATGCATTGCATTTTCAGAACAAATGCTTCAGATGGATTAATTTTCTAAATGCCTCTAGCAGCAGGAGCAAAAGCTTTTTTTTCCATAAGAAACAAAGTCTTTGCATACTACTGCAACCACACTAAATCCTCATATTAAAAAATAGAGAGAAAAGAGTCTAGTTAACAATATGCTAAGTACCTCTAAATATGAAGCATATTTTCTAAAAAGCTTCCCATACTAAATACATGCTGCTTTTAGATTCCATGCTATTTCATCCATCTCTAGTAGAACAGAAAATAAAACCAATTACATACTCAGATCCATCAGTGTGAAATGAAAGACAAAGATCATGGTCTACACTCTGATACCATTGTAACACAGGTGAAGATGGCTGAAAGGAAGCCAAAAAAAGAGGTACTTGAGATCTATGGTAACGTGGTAATAAAATTGGTTATAAGCAAGATGGACAAAATACTCATATTTATTGCCATAGGGAGAGGAAGACAAGTTACTGCCCAACATATGTGGAACAAAGGATCTAGCATATTGATATCCAACTGTGGGCAAATGTCAGAGACATTGGGGGTCCCCTACATGCATCAGATTGTTAGCATACCTACCAAATTGGAGGTTCCTTTGACAATAATCTAATAGGTATGGCCAACTTAAGGTATTCAGGAGCACAGATTTAAAAGCAGATTTAATTCTTAGTATCCATACAAATACACTACTCACAACAAGTTTGGGATATTTCGCTTTTGGTTGAAAATTTCAGGATGAACATAACATTTCTTAAAACTTTTTAAAAATAAACGGAGACCATCTCTTAGTGTTAGAATGCACATGTCCAACTGTTCTATATTTCAGTACGTGTTGCACAACTTGCTGACCTCTGACAAAGAGCTTGATGGCGAAATTCACAACAGGTGTTTGATCCCTGAATCACCCACTAAATTTTGGGGATCAATTTGAATTGGGATTTAAACAGTCCTCCTCATTTTGACATCACAAGACCAAGACAACACCTTACATTTGATCAACAGTACCTCGCCATTGTGAGGCTACAAGCAGGATGCTCTCAGATGGAAGTGGCCACTGGGCTTAGAGTGTCACAGAGTGTCACCAGCAGTTTGCAAACAGAGATACAGAGAGACTGGAAGAGTCACAGAAAGAGAAAGAAGTGGGCGTCCTTCAACTGCATCACTCACTGTAAACAATGCCCTGCGGAACCAAATAATGAATGCCATACAACTCCAGGCACGTTTAAGGGAGCTGAGAGGCAACAAAGTGTCATGACAGACCATTTGTAACCAGCTACGTCAGCATAGTCTGCATGCCAGACAAGAGACAAGGGTACCTGAACGTTACCGACCTGGCTGATGCATAGCGCTCTCTCTGATGTCTCCAAAATCGTTGGTAGCCATCAATTCTGGTCAGAGCGAATAGAATTTCATCATTGAACAACACTGAGGACTACTGGTTCCTCCGCCAGTGTAGATGTTCCCTGGCCCATGCAAGACAATGATGCCTGTGCTTAGTGGTGTGGTTAGCATGCTGCTCTAAATAGTTATCATTTAGAATTTGTACTACTTTAGCAAAATTAAGGTTAAATTACCTATTTTATTGTGAAATAAATGAATATTCTGTGTAAACCTTAAAAACCCAATATACAGTCATGTTATGGAAAGGTTTCTTTGCAGCATTTCTTTGTAAGCCATTTTGCACAATAAATGGTAATATATATTGACTTTCCTCATGCTTACAGCAATTTAATCAGTCTGTATAAACATGGACAGTGGTCCATCAGGTCACAATGGCCTCAGGATACAATATTTTCACCATACAATGGTTTTTCCTGGGACACTCATCCCAAACTCAACATACATTGTCACATCCAATGCAGATCTGCAATATGTGTAATTGACTGGAAGATCAACCAATCATCATACACATTTTACTTGTAGGACCTCCGTATCAATGAAGTGCATGCAGTGATTGGCGGTGTAGTAGCGCTTGTCTACAGTACAGTGCGGTACTTGATGTTCTGTACTGCTCTTTACATGTGACGTAATAAGTGACTCCTTTGGGCACTAGGTGAGAACCCCATTTTCTTTTTTTTCTGGTACACGGTGTATAAAGTACATGACCTAAACAAGCTCCTATCCTTTAAATAGAAAGGGCATGTCCCCATGGCACAGGTTTTCAGCCGGTTTTACAGATGGTTTTCGGTTTTGAAAGCTTCAAAGCTATCAATCTTTAACATGGACCTTAATGGAAAACCCATGCAGAAGTCCACCCCGCACGGATTTTCTGTCAGACTATTTTTACACCACCGGCGGTCTAAAAAACATAGAGCATGTTCATTCTTCCTCACGGTTTTCGGGGGGAACATGAACATGTTGGTGCAAAGGAGGAGGGCTTGAATCCGAAAACCGGGATAAAGCCTCCCCTTGCGTCCCAAAAAGCCAAAACCGTCGGATTTTCCCCTTTTACTTGCCCACACCTAACGTTACGTGAGGACTTCTTCATTTGGATTATTTATCTCTTCATTTTTTTTAACCTCCTTTTTTGCATATTTTGGGATGACATGTTGGGGTTCCAAATCCAATTATCAGAGTTATGGTTTTAACATAAAATGGGCCACATGTATGAAAACTGTCTAGGTCTAAAACTCACCTTGTTGCCCATAGAAAACCAATCAAAACCCCCTCTAATTTTTCCAAGCACTATATAAAATGAAGGGGGTGTCTGATTGGTTGCTATGGCAACAAAGTAAGTTTTAGACCTAACATTTTTCATACATGGGGGCCCAATGGTTAAAATTTCAAGGTGCCCCAAAATAAATTAAAAAAAAATTGTATTTTAGGACATTGTTTTAATTTGCTCCCTAGGATATAACTATTTTTGACATAAAGTACACCTATTTTTTTTAATTTGTTTTAACAGAGTATTCACTATCTACAATCAAGACCATTTAAAAAAACCCTCTGCAACTCCCCCGTTTTGGGGGGGGGGGCCCGCTTTTTGGGGCCCCCCTCCCGCCCCCCCGGGGGAGTTTGGGTTCCTCCCGCCGCCTGGGGGGCGGGGGTCCTTTAAATTACCGCGGCGCAAAGTACGCCGGGCGCCCCTTGCCCGCGGGACCCCTCCTACAGGCGGGTGCCGGCCGCAGCGGCCGCTCACCCCCCGCGGGGCTCACTGTGCGGGGGGGGCAGAGGGATGCTCCCCCCTCCCCCCTCCCCCGTATGTCGGCGCCGGGGTCGCGCCGTGCATACGGTCACGGGGCAGGGGAAAAATGACGCCGGCTTTAGGGGGGGTGCGCCGGGTGCTCTCACTTCCCCCTGCGCCGCTGAAGAGATCGGTCCCCCGGGGGGGCCCCCGCTGCAGGAGTGGTAAGGTAAGTGGATTTTTTATTTAATTTTTTTTACTTTTGGGGCTCTACCCGGCAAAAAAAGAGGGGAAATACCTGGAACAGAGGGGGCACTACCTGGGAAAGAGGGGGGATACCCGGCAACAGAGGGGGGGAACCTGCAAAAAAAAGGGGCACTACCTGCAAAAAGGGGGCACTACCTGGCAAAAAGAGGGGCACACCTGGCAACAGAGGGGGCACACGGGAACAGAGGGGACACTACCGGGAAAAAGGGGGACACTACCTGGCAACAGAGGGGGGGCCCACCTGGGAACAAGGGGACACACCCGGCAACAGAGGGGGGCACTACTGGGTAACGATGGGGGCATACCCGGCTAAAGATGGGGGACACCCGGCTAACAGAGGGGGGGACTACCTGGCTAAAAGAGGGGGGATACCTGGCTAAAAGAGGGGGCACTACCTGGAACAGATGGGGGGGACTCCTGGCTAAAGATGGGGGGACTCCTGGCTAACAATGGGGCACACCGGGAAACAAAGGGGGCACTACCGGCAAACGATGGGGGGACCTACCCCGACAATGGGGGGACCTACCCGGCTAACAATGGGGCACCACCTGGCAACAATGGGGGGGACCTACCTGGAACAATGGGGGGCCCCACCTACTAACAAAGGGGGGGTCTACCCGGCTACAGAGGGGGGATCTACTTCTACAAGGGGATTACCGGGGTAAGGGGGACTACCTGGTTAGGGGGGCTAATCCCGGCATAAGGGGGATCTACCTGGGTTTCTTCCAAAGCCGTTATCAGTTAGGTGGAGTGGGTGTGGGTTTTTTGAAGGAGCGTGGGATACCAACAAGATGGGGGTGTCCCTGCAAAAAATTTTTCCGCGGGGCGCTACGCGCGCCCCCACTAAATTCTCCCCTTTTTCATTTTTGAAAGTTGGCAACGATGTTTAAAACTTTCACACCATGCAAAGTTTTTAAGGTTGTGCTACATCCATAGATGTATTTCCCTACCCCCTCCACTAGTGAAATTTTAATTGAAAAAACTGTGACTTTAAAAAAGCTTTACCAATTTCATAATAGACCCAAGGAAGGGTCTCTGGTCCCTGCCATTTTAGATTTTGATCACATTGTTGTGTAACTTGCCATATCCATTACACAGGTCTAATAAATAAACCCGAGTCTTATTTTCTCCGGCTTTGATTTTCCCTTGTGTTGATCGGTATGTGATGGCTTGCAGGAAATTTGCATAAACAGATAATGCCATAAACAAATGTATTTTCAAGATGCTTACACACTGAACAGTGTGTTCATCAATCACAGGAATACAAATACAAATGGGTTTGCCCTTTCTTAATGGTGTGAAGTCTATTTCTATCAATCCGGTGCACTTGCCAGACATCCAATCGGCATTAATGAAGGTGCAGAACGCTATCAGAGTCCATGGAAGACAATCGTACGTCTGCCACAGTTACAAAATCTGTCAATCAATACAAACATGACTGACATGTCACACTGGTAAACAGATAACGAGCGAATGACACAGGTATAAAAAGACGCTCTTCAAATTCTTAAGGAAGACTATAGATCATGACTTTATAAGATAATTGACTTGAAAAGGTTTTGCAACTGTGTGCAATGTATAATGACACCAATCTCCACAAAGTGGCAACTTTACAGCTTAGCAGGAAAGTATTTTCTCTATGGAATGCAAATCTGCATTGAGGGTTGAACAGTGTGAATCCTTGGGGGCCTAGGCTGACGTACTGCCCGACTGATTTTAAAATGAATGGAATGAATCAAATCTCCTGTAGAGAAATGTATTGGCATATAGGAAATCAAAATGGACTTGATTGTACAATACATTTTCTGTTATGGGCAAGAGTTGTCTCTTGGAGTGTGCCTTCATCATTAGTAAACAAATCACAGAAATACCTACAGAAAAGTTAGATAACAATAATAGGTACCAATTCCAAATCCCGCATATACCATATAAACAAACTATTTGGAAAGTGCGCTGAATATACTGGAATAAAAAATTTAACCTTTATTAGAGATTTTTTAAAAAAAATATTCCAAAACAAAAAATAGATAATAGAAGAAAAAGACCAAAAGCACTACTAGATATATAGTGATTTTAAAAAATGAAAAAGGAACCAGGACAAAAAGGAAAGAATGTAAAGGGAAAATGAGTACCACAGGAAAAATTTGGTGTCCTACCTTAAACCTACTACAAAAACGTGGGGGGAAAACGTCCCAATAAGGACGGTCCCCCGGGAAACCCTAGCCCAAACCACTAATAGCTGTCCTCTTGACAAATTAAAAAAATGAACAGGATAACGATATGTATATATAAATAAACACATCACCAAAGAAAGTATCGCATGAATATGTTACAGTGTATCCGAGTGATTGTGGTGAATTATAGTAATGCAGATAATATGCACACCGCTATAACATCTCACTTACGATACCACCAAAATCCCGTATGTATAAATTAACACATCACCTAAGAAAGTATCGCATGAATATGCTACAATGTATCCAAAAGTTGCAGCAGAGTAATTGCGGTGAGTTATAATAGTGCAAATAATATGCACACCGCTATAACCTCTCACTTACGATACCACAAGAATCCCAACATGTTTCGGCTCCCACAAACGCCACATCAGGGGATAAATAAGTGGGCTGAAAAGGTGAAAAGAAAAACACATACAAAGAATAAACTAAAAAATAATGACATGAAAGGACATAAAGTGTCACACCACTTAATGAATGCTTACCTATGGATGTTGTGCTGAAAAAGTTGTAAATGGAGCGTATGGCTCCAAAAACCGGGTTACAGCTATGGTGGGCTGCACGCTGGTCTAACAAACAAAACCGCCTTAAATAGCTACCAGACCTGTGTGGAGAGTCCAATCGTAACCTGCCACGTCAGGAAACAGAATAATAACGCCGGTTCCGGGTCCGAGGAACCGGAAGTGACGTATCGGCACTCAAAACGAGGCTTGGAACTCATCCCAACGTCACTGATATGTAAATGATATGCTCATATTCAGTGATCACAGGACCGGAAGTGACGTATCGGCATCCAGGAGCGAGACATGCACAGCACATCGCTCATGGATGCAAAGAAAGTATAGTACATAAAACTTCTCTTGGCGGCTATGTTTAACGCCGTCAACAGAGGAAGATGGAACATAATTATTAGTCCCACAAAATAAGACAAACTATTGTAAGTATATTAGAACAATAGTATAAGATGACGAATCAACATGTCTGCCTAAAGCAGAGAATGTGATCAAACAAAGAAGATGTTAATGCATGGGGCTAAATGGCATAGTATAATGTTTAGGGAACTTACAATCACAAAAAACAACCGAAATTGAGTTGGTCATTGAGTCCCTCTGGAGACATCGTGTTTAGTGTATAAATCCAAAAGGATTCTTTGCAGAGTAGAGATTTATCAAGATCTCCTTTGCGTATGTCTGGCAAGATCATATCTATGCCCATAAATTTTAAACATCTGGGATCTCCACCATGATGTGACATAACGTGTCTTGCTACGTTAGTGTCTCTGTTGTTACGAATGTCTCCCAGATGTTCTCCGATACGGCGACGGAACTCACGCATGGTCTTCCCAATGTATTCTTTTCCACATTGGCATTTGATCCGGTAAATTATCCCTTTAGAACGGCAATTAATAAAATGTCGGATAGAAAACTGACGTCTAGTTCTATGATTGAAGAAATTTTTACCAACTTCAAGAAAGGGACAACCAACACAACCACTACATTTAAAGCAGCCAGCCGGCTGTCTTTCTAACCAGGTCTTAGAGGTGGGTGATGGTTTGTAATGACTCTTAACTAGTTTATTGTATAAACTAGGACCCTTTCTATAGGTGACCAAAGGACGAGGTCCAACCTTTTCCCGAATGTCTGAATCCAGCAATAAGATGTCCCAATGCTTCGTTAAGATCTCTCTGACCTCTCTTGCTGCTTCATCAAAGGTACCTATGATCCTAGCAGGATCCTTGTTAATATCTTTTTCATAGGTTTTCGGGGCCAATAGTTCTGATCTCTCTGAGTGTAATGCAAAGTCAAAGCCTTTTAAGATTACATCTTCTGGATATCCTTTCTCCCTAAATCGTCTTTTAAGGTCCAAGGCTTGTGTTTCATAATTTAGACCACAAATCCGAGCAATTTCTCCGTAATCGGAGAAACTGACCTCTCGGTATACCTTTTTTAAGGGGTACAGGATGGCCACTTCTCCAGTGTAATAGAGAGTTTGAAGCAGTAGGTTTACGATAAAGTGTGGTAGAAATTTTACCATCTGGGTCTTTAATGATTTTGACATCCAGAAAATTCAAAGTGTCAGAATGAATTTCGGAGGTAAACCTGAGTCCCAGGGAATTGCAGTTAAGATGATCAATGAATTCAAAGAATTCTGATTTGGCACCACTCCACACAATCAGAATGTCGTCTATGTAACGTGTCCACAGAACGACAGAATCCGTCCAGTGTGTAAGTTCATCACAGAAAACGTGGAGGTCCTCCCACCAGCCGAGATATAGATTTGCATATGATGGAGCACAGGCACTGCCCATGGCAGTGCCCCTCAGCTGGTGGAAGAACCTCCCGTTAAACAGGAAATAATTCCTGGTGAGGATAAAGTTCAAAAGTTGTAAAACAAAATCATTGTGTGGGCCAAACTGTAAACCCCTCGAGGATAAGTAAGATTTAACTGCTTCAATTCCTAAAGAATGTGGTATACTAGTGTAGAGTGCTTCAACGTCGATGCTGGCAAGCCAGCATCGAGGTGCCACCTGTATCCCATCGAGTCTACACAAGAGGTCAGTTGTGTCCCGGATATAGGACGATAATGACTGGACAAAAGGAGACGGACCTTAATTTGCTCTGATTCCTTTCCTGCAGTTTCTACTTGGAGTGCAGACACCTGTGCTGCCATGTTACCAGAAAGACAAAGCCAGGTGATTAGATTCTATTATTCATTGATATTATTCATTGATATAGAGCCATTATATTCCACTTCACTGTACAGAGATTTTCAGTATTCACATTGCCCCCATTGGGGCTCACAGTCTAAGTTCCAGATTAACCTAGCAGTATATTTTTGGAGTGTTGGAGAAACCAGATTACTCAGAGGAAACCCATACAAACATGGGAAGAACATACAAACTCCTTGCAGATGTTGCTCTTGGTGGGATCTGAATCTAAGGCCCCTGAGCTACAAGGCAACTTTGCTAATCACTGAGCCCTATTTAGTAGTCATATTTTATGACTGCATTGAATTTATTTTTAAGTATGCTCCACATGATGACAGACTGCCTTTAACTTAAAGGGGATGTATCGCCTCCTTAGTCCGGCTGACTCACACTGCTCTCAGCTTCTCAACTCTGGAAATGCAGGGGCGTTTCTTCCCCTCCCAGCTGTGTGACATCATCCCCCCCTTCACTGCTGGCTCCCGAGACTCCCCCCCCCCCTCTCTGAGTCCACATGTCACTGTGTCGCTCCCTATCAGTCTTAGCTACATCGCACAGGCTGCATTCAATCTAGACCCAGCAGTGATCTCCTCTCCTCTCACAGCTGGAGATGTGTTACATTTGAATCCAGCTCTAGGAACTGCACAGATCTGCTTCTATGCAGGAGAGTTAGTCAGGCAGGGATCGACACAAATTGTACTGTTTCCTGATTGTGTAAGCCCTTCAGTGTAATTCTGTTTCTTCTGGTTGTGTGTCGGTGAAAATGTGCCGGTCCCTGAGTGAGAGACACAGGAATGCTCGCTCTGTGAATCGACCCGAGGGCTGTACAGAATGTAAATGAGCTCTCAGCTAGTGAAATGCAAGGAGGAGGGATCTGGAGGGATTCAACCAGCACTGGTTATCAGTGTAAACAAAACACAAGATAAGGAATACTGTGAGAACAAGACAGCTTTGCTAATGACATCTAATTGCAAAGTTGCTTGTTTTCACTGTCCCCTTATTCTGAAGACCATTTAATGAAATGATAAAACCCCTTTAAGAGAAGTGTATGTTTGGACAGCACTGTAGTCCCTCCACGTCCGTTATAATGACACCAATTAGTGCAACAGACCACCAATGTGAGAGGAGCCCATTTCTCACCTCCAGAGTCCAGACTTTACGAAAATATCGGCAAAAGGCATCAGCACAGGTATTGCTTTATTAAAGGTAGAATTCCAGTACAAAAAGGCAACATTTCGACTCACAAAGTGGAGTCTTTTTCAAGCATAAATAAAGTGCAATATAAACAACATATATAACATACAAAAGGCGGTCCCAATTCAGAGATACCAACCAATCATATTATTACACCAAATATGACATCTGAATGCTCCAATAATCTTCTTTCTTATCAAATATAAGTGAGTATAACCACCAATCACAAAACATATAAGATTAAAAGATTCAAAAATTACAAACCAAATGAATGGGATCATCGGTGATCCATCTCTTGGCATCCTCACCGATCCTCTGCGCATGTCCAAACCATCGGCGCATGTCAAGTATTCCGCTCGCTTTGGGGTATTACGGCGCATGCCCCATGCCCTCACTTATACAGGAAGTGGCTTCCACAGCATACTTCGCATTGGGGCTCACAGTCTAAGTTCCAGATTAACCTAGCAGTATATTTTTGGAGTGTTGGAGAATCAAGATTACTCAGAGGAAACCCAGGTAAACATAGGAAGAACATATAAACTCCTTGTAGATGTTGCTCATAGTGGGATCTGAATCTAAGGCCCCTGAGCTACAAGGCAACTTTGCTAATCACTGAACCATGTTTAGCAGTCATATTTTATGACTGCATCATATTTATCTTTAAGTATGCTCCATATGATGACAAACTGCCTTTAACTTAAAGCATAATACAGATAGTCCATATCTACATTAGTCTACATTATTTACAGAGGGCCACATCAGCATTAGGGTGCGTTCACACGGCAGTGGACAAATACCAGTCGGTTTACCCGGCCGGTATTTGTCCGGGTTTGCGGCTGTCCCCACGGCCGCGGTGGGGGAAGGCTTTTCTCCGCGATGAGTGGAGAAGAACCCTCCCCCCTCCCAGTGAGGTGTTCATATTCCGTCCGGAAACTGGACAGAAGAATGAACATGCTCAATGTTCTTTGAGTGGACTGCGGGCGGAAGAACCGCCGGGTGGAAGACCCGTGCAGTGGGGACTGCTGCACGGGTTTGCCATAGAGCACAGTTGTGCTCATTTTCGGCCGGTTTTTCAGGCGGTCTGAAAAACCGCAAACCGGCTGAAAAACCATCCGCAAACTTGTGCCGTGGGGACATGCCCTTATGGTTGTAACTGTAAGACTGTATAACTGTGTAACTACTCCCTAACATATTGTCAAAGAACCTGAAACACCATAAAATGATGTGGTGGGCTGGATTCAGCCGGCAGGCCCTAAGTTTGATACACGTGGTCTACACAAAACATCAGAAGGTCACAAGAGCCAAAATCCAAAAAGAGAGTACCATGCTACCATTTACAATCTGTGTCTGCTGTTCAGGAGGCTAAATGATCTTTCTAGTCGGTGCAACTACATCCAATTACTTGTAATATTTTCTACATAGTCTGTCATCATCATAGAATCCCTGGATAAAACAGATTTCAACACCAGTATACAGTATATGTAATGATTGGTGCTCAGAGCAAACAAGGCAAGAATGCCTTGTTTCATCCGATGTACATCAAGCAGCTAACCTGAAAAGTCATTGTGTGGTCTTCAAACACCCCTCGAGACCAATAATTATCCACTTGAACTCAACGGGATCACTGGTGAGCTACCTGATCTGCCAACAGATGAACTGTGCTGCACTAACACTAAAGCTTGCGTTTGTATAATTTGGTCAGCATTTGTATGAAATATGATCCATTTAAGAGCTCTTCTAAATGACAATTTAATGTTCTGCTTACTTCATAAGCCATGCAGCTGCAGATATTATGCATGGTTGTCATATAAAAAGAGACAGGAAAAAAGCTGGACCTTGCTCTGATCATTTGCAGTTCATTATCCCCAATATTAACAGGCTAGCTAATACCATTGTGTTAATGGAGGGCAGGATATCAGTTTGGGCTTAAAGTCTACTGATTTTCCTCCTCTGTTCGTTAATCCTCTGTCACCATTTCTTCTATTTCAGTAATAAGAATCACAGAGGTCACACAGAGAAAGAGGAGAATTAATGACTGGAAAATGTCAATGGTAGGCAAACTCTTATTACTTTAGTAGAGCTAGGATTTTTTTCTATCTACAGGGGTTAGTTTGTAATGTAAAGTAATTTAACTTTCAGACTGCTGATGGAAAAGAATAGAAAAAAACACTCTTCTAGATAACATACTTGCTAAACATGACTGCTTTAGGAAGATCAATATATTACATAAGGACTTGCTTGACATATCAAGAATTTAAGCATTATAAGGGCTTGTTCACACGGCGTTTTGGGTCCTTTTTACGGATCCGTTTTTGGCACTTGAAAGCGGATCCGCAAAACGCAGCATTGGATACTTTATTTGGATCCGTTTTGAATGCCTTTTCAGCTGCGTTTTATGCATCCGCTTTCGGGATGCGTTTTCAGAAGCAAGGACGGAAAGTGAGTCTCTGTCTTTCTCTCTCTCTCCATTGACTGTGTCTGCCCCAGCCGCTCACCTCCTCCACTGTCACCGCCGCCGCTCACCTCCTCCACTGTCACCGCCGCCGCTCACCTCCTCCACTGTCACCGCCGCCGGACACCTCCTCCACTGTCACCGCCGCCAGACACCACCTCCACTGTCACCGCCGCCAGACACCTCCTCCACTGTCACCGCCGCCGGACACCTCCGCTCCCGCCGCCGCACACCTGCGCCGCCGCTGCCGCCGCTCACCTCTCCAGCGATCCCCGTCCAGCCTCCCAGTGCGCTTTTCGCATCCGCTTTCAGGATGCAAAGCGCAGCTGTTATGTACCCGGAGTGTGGAGCGCTTTTGGACAAGTGCCAAAAGCGGACTCCATTATCTCCTATGGGCTTTCACTTGCGTAAACCGCAATAAGAATTGACATGTCAATTCTTAAAGTGGATGCGAAAAGCGCAGTGCAGAAGAGCCCTCAAAAGCGCATCGGTGATCTCCCGTGGGGGGGAACAGCGATGCACTTTTGCCATTCAACTCAATGTTAACCACACTGACAATTGTTAGATCATAGTTGCCAACTTTTGAAAATGAAAAAGCAGGAGACATTAGTGGGCGCCGCCCATCTTGACGGTATGCCACGCCCCTTCAAAAAGCCACACCTACTCCACCTAACTGCATAACGGCTTTGGAAGAAAGCCAGGTAGATGCCCTTATAGCCAGGTAGTAGCCCCCCATAACCGGGTAGTGCCCCTTACAGGCAGGTAGATGCCCCCTTGTAGCTAAATAGATGCGCTCTCTGTAGCCAGGTAGAGCCAAATTTGTAGCCAGGGAGATGCTCCCCATTGTTTGCCAGGTAGATGCTCCCCATTGTTTGCCAGGTAGTGCCCCCATTGTTTGCCAGGTAGATGCCCCCATTGTTTGCCAGGTAGATGCCCCCATTGTTTGCCAGGTAGATGCCCCCTCTGTTGGCCAGGTAGATGCCCCCATTGCTTTCCAGGTAGTGCCCCCTCTGTTGCCAGGTAGATGCCCCCATTGTTTGCCAGGTAGATGCCCCCATTGATAGCCAGGTAGTTGCCCCCATCGTTAGCCAGGTAGTGCCCCCATCGTTAGCCAGGTAGTGCCCCCATTGTTAGCCAGGTAGTGCCCCCATTGTTAGCCAGGTAGTGCCCCCATTGTTAGCCAGGTAGTACCCCCTTTAGTAGCCAGGTAGTGCCCCCATTAGTAGCCAGGTAGTGCCTCCATTGTTGCCAGGTAGTGCCCCCCATTGTAGCCAGGTAGTGCCCCCCATTGTAGCCAGGTAGTGCCCCCCATTGTAGCCAGGTAGTGCCCCCATTGTTAGCCAGGTAGTGCCCTCTCTGTTGCCAGGTAGATGCCCCCATTGTTTGCCAGGTAGTGCCCCCTCTGTAGCCAGGTAGTGCCCCCCATTGTAGCCAGGTAGACCCCCCATTGTAGGCAGGTAGACCCCCCATTGTAGCCAGGTAGACCCCCCATTGTAGCCAGACAGTGCCCCCCTAAAACTAATAAAAATAAAATAATAAAATCCACTTACTTGACCAGGCTCCTGCAGAGCGGCCAGCTCCAGCCGATCTCCTCAGCGTCACAGGGGAAGTGAGTGAGTGCAGCCACGCGTCACTTCCTCTGTGACGCTGACATGTGTGTACGGCGCACAGCGGCGCCGGACATACAGGGGGAGGAGTCAGGAAGGAGCGATCCCTCCTGCCTCCTCCCTGCTCAGCGAGGTTCCGGGCGGGTGAAGCTTCACCCGCCTGTGGGAACGGACCGGCGGCGCCAGAGTAGCGCACCAGCGCTACTCCGGCGCCGCGGTCATTTAAAGGACCCCCGCCGCCTTCTGGCGGCGGGAGGAATGCCAACTCCCCCGGGAGGGCGGGGGGGGACCCCAAATAGCGGGACCCCCCCGCCAAAAACGGGAGAGTTGGCATGTATGTGTTAGATCCGTTTTGCGGATCCGTAAAACGGATCACAAAAACGCCGTGTGAACAAGCCCTAATAATCATCTTTATTTACAAAGTACTCATTTGGCTTTACACATGTAGGAAAAGGTAAATAAAGACTATTACTAAATACAATGTGATTCGCTTCATTTTAGAGCTAGAACAGTTCTTATCTCCTGCTTGTTTACAGATGCTTCCCTAGGTTACTGACCACCTCTTTTTGCTTTAGCAGCCCTGGATAGTAATGTCACTCCTGTAGTGTCTTATCAGCAGCACAGGTGCTTATGTTACTTACTGACAAACCCTTAACAACTCTGGAGCCTTGTGCCCTGCTGCATCACCAATGTCTTTCTAACAGGCTCAGTTAGGAATAGCAAAACTTAAATGTCAGTCACTACTGTAGAACCACCCACAGCCTTAACTGGAAGTGGGAACCTGAAGCTGGCTGTGAAGAGCTAGGTATCAGTGCACAGCTCTAACACAAAACAGATCCAAAACTATGCAACATAACAACAACTGGGGTAGACATTTACCTTATATATATGTGTGTACCAAATATAAAAAGCATTTGTAGCAAAACATACGTACATTAAAGACATCTTAAAAAAAAAAAAAAAAAGGAGAAAAAAACCCCACCACAAACAGTTGCAGGAAAACCGGTTATTTATCTGTAAAATATGCCAGACCGCACACAGACAAACAATATCCAGTCTAGAAAAAGGCAACACTATACCAATAATAAAAGTATAAATCAAATAACAAATAAGCACTATGGGCGACATGTATGAATGGTGGTGCTAACAGGCCAGTTCTAAATAGCTTTAAAGCAGTGTAGAATGTGCCGGAATGTATAAACCTGTTCTTCTGCAGGACATACATACAGGCGCAGTCTAGTGCCAATATGACAAGTCTGGCTCAGGCATCACCTGTAACCTGGTCCGGTTGTTCTAACTGTTCTACGCCTAGATTTGGCATCAAAGACTTATAAATGTGTCTAATCCTAAAATTGTGGTGCCACGCCCCCAGAACGCCCCAATCTTAGACGCATTAAAAAGTGTCTTTGGCGCATTACAAAGGCTCTTATCGCGCCAAAGTTTGGAGTGCACCTGTTCATACATTCTTTTTGGCTCAAAGTACACCAGAAAACTGGCGCAGCCCTGTTCATACATGTCCCTCTATATGTCAATGAAAAAATAAATATATCATATATCAGTGTCAAACTATAAATAACAACATATTTAAGCGATATATATGTATGTATGCTAGAAAATGTAAGAGCCCAAAAAGACTAAAGGTATGCACAAAGGGGGACATGTATGAAAACAGTCTAGGTCTGAGCCTTTTTTTGTTGTCCATAGTAGCCAATCAGAGCTCCCCTTTCATTTTTTCAGAGCACTGTATGAAATGAAAGGGGAGTGCTGATTTGTTGCTATGGGCAACAGAGAAAGTCTTAAACCTAGTCAGTTTTCATACAATTGGCCCAAAATATTTTGGGAAGGAGGTGGATAAAATGCCATCCGTATCGCCAGAAACGCTGGCTTCTTTAGGGGTCAATACACAATAATCGGTAATGCAGGGAGAGTAATAATCTGTACCAGCCTTCTCAATGGTGAAGCGCAGCTAATGCTGACAGCCAACTTTCCACTCATGCTGCTGTACAATTAGTGTGCAGAGTTAAAGGGGTTGTATCATTTTATTAAATGGTCTTCAGAATAAGGGGACAGTGAAAACAAGCAACTTTGCAATTGGATATCATTTGCAAAACTGTTTTGTTTTCACAGTGTCCCTTATCTTCGTTTTCTGTAAACACTGTTCCCCAGCGTCGGTCGGATTCCACCTCCTTTCATTTCATTGGCTGACGGCTCTACTAATTTACATTCTGTTCGGCCCCCAGTCGTATTCACAGGAGCGCGCATTCCTGCCTCTCAATATGAGGGGCCGGTAACAATTCACTCTGTACAGTTAGCAGCTCCTCAGTGACACTGCAGCTGCTTCTACAATCAGTAAACAGCAGAATTGTGCCTCGGTGCCTAATGCTGCTGCGTGTAAGGGGCCGACAACAGTTTCACTCTGCACAACCACCAGCTCCTCAGTGACACTGCAGACTGCCTCTACAATCAGAAAACAGCAGAATTGTGCCTCGGTGCCTTATGCTCCTGCATAGAAGGGAGACGGATCTGTGCTCTGGAGGACTTCATAGAAGATTGGATTCAACTTTAACAAACCTCCAGCTGTGAGAGGAGAAGAGATCAGTGCTCTGAGTTCATAGAAGGCTGTCTAGACTGAATGCAGGCCTGTGGTATGTAAACAGCTCTTACAAAATAAGACTGCATAGGGAGAGGACAGTGACATGTGGACTCAAGCAGAGGGGGGGGGACACACTGACTCGGGAGCGAGCATGAACAGTGAAGGGGGAGGATGTTGTCATCCCCCTTCAGTGAAGAAACACCCAGCTGGGAGGGGAAGAAACGCCCCTGGATTTCAGGAACTGAGAGAATCAAGCTTCAAGAAAACAGCCGAACTGATGAAGCGAACATCCCCTTTAAGCAGTTAGGGCATGTTCACATGGCCTTTAACCTGCATATAGCAGCGCGTACCTGTGCGCACCGCTATACGGCAGATGTTTGAAAGTACGCCCCTTCCAGTATGTACTTTCAACAATGCTTCCACTGACTTTCAATCTCCCTGGCACATAAGCGGCAGAAAGAAGCGACATGACACCACTTTCTCCTGGCGCTCAGTAAGCACCGGGGAATGCTTATGATTTTACTGTATTTGTGGTGTATATTTCGGGTGTATTGCAGCACAATTGCACCACAAAGCACGCCCATCAAATACGGCAACAGGTGAAGGGTGGACACATATGAATATGTAGTTGTGACATTTTTGCAACTCTAGTAGTCCTGTAGTTATGTTGGTTTACAACCAGGCGAGAAAACAGCATTTAGCAGTTTTGTAACAAATGATGGTCTGGAGAAAAATTTAGCTAATTATGCACTATGCTTGCAATTACTTGTAATGCTTTTTATATTACTGTTATCTCTGCTTGGGGATTAAAGTCAATGAAGCGAGCATCAAGGTCATTCCCACCTTAATGTAAAAAAAAAAAAAAAACTTGCCAGGAATTAACACAGAGCAGAAGTAATAAAATGTTTTCTGTAACAACAGCACTAATAAAATATAAATTTACTTAAAATACATCATCATGTCTTAGAGCTCACATGTTTTGTATTATATATGTTTTGCTAAATGATATTAGCAATTTTTTACCAGGCTGTTATGTTAAAGAGGACTTGTGAAATTTCCTGACAGGTTTGTTTTACTTGTGAAGAATGCTGAAGAATCTTCTGTCATAACTCTATGTTTTTACTTTTAGAAATATGTTACTGAATCTGTCAGATGGGTGTTACCATGCGTGTCCCTGCATACACCGATTCTGTCAGCTCTGATTGGACAACGTCAGATTGTGCAGGGACACACCCCAAACTGGTAGCCACCAGCTGAAAGATAGGTAATGAATTTCTAGAAAGAACAACAACATAGAGGTTTAGGAAAGATACTCCAGAATTGTAATTTCATAGGGAATACCATTTACAATAAATAGCATACATATCAAGAAGGGTCACAAGTCCTCTTTAATGTAGTTTAGTTTGCATCAGTTGAAAAGTTCCATCATGTTCAGCTTTTTTCACTTTATAGGTAATGGTGCGTTTGCTTCTTTGTGATAATTTTGTTTTTCTATGTCTGAGGGATATTTTATACATTAATATGGCAACACACTGGCATATAAAAAATGCTTGCAAAGGAATCCTCAGGATAGAAGACATTCCATGGTTCCTGCAGTACTGAGGATCTGATCAACCTAATTCTTTCATAAGGTTAGGTATTACCCAGAAAAATGGTTACATAATTACCCCCCACTTAGTAACAAATTCACCAATAAGAATCTAAACAACAACAAACACATGAGAGAAAATAATACTGTAATGAATTTATATAACTAGACATAAGTCATTAAAGTGATGCCTCTGACATTTAAGAACAACTGGACCTACATGTGTCCCCAGCCAGAAGAACAAAAGGGATGCCGGATAGTCTGGGCATCAGAGTGGCTTATTGGTTAGCAGCACTGGGGTCCTGGGTTCAAATCCCACAATGGACAACATCTGCAAGGAGCTTATATGTTCACCCTTATGTTTGTGTGGGTTCCTCCAAACACATACAGGTAGGCTAGTTTGGAATTTAGAGCCCAATGTGAATAGTGACAAACAAATAATGGCGCTATGCAAATAAAATAAGTGAACACAAAGAAGAGAAATGATAGTTGGAACTATAGGTCATCACTCTCACCCATAAATCTCTCCACAGCGCTGCACCCCCCTAATCTCCTCCCTCATCTCTGTCTACCACCATACCGACTCTCTCTGCTCTGCTGCTATCAGATTACATTCTTCAATCATCCGAACCTCCCATGCCCATCTCCAAGATTTCACATGTGCTGTACCAGTTCTCTGGAACATGCTACCGCGGGCGATCAGGCACACTCACAACCCTCATAGTTTTAGGAGGGCACCCTCCCCCACCCCCCAACCCCCACACCACCCACCCCCTCATCTTCGCTCATCCCTCAAGGGCTGACATCCTCTGTAATAAACCTCTCCACCAACGACTTCAGCACATGACAAAGGTGTGTGTGTACATACATGTTCAGGTCTGCATCATCACTACCGCCACTAACAGGACATGACTTCAACCCTTGCCCTCAGTAGTCCTACTCTGTTTCTCACAAACCCCAAACAACTTTTACACACCATTCAACTCTCTCTTCTTCCTCCAGCCCACACACACCCCCCCACACACCAATCCAAAACCACCACCAACCGTTGTTGTTGTTGATATGTAACATCTTTCGGCTCAGCAGGAGGACGACAGATGTGAATCGTTGAAGGTGTGAAAAAGTTGTTTGGGGTTGTGTAACAGAGGAGGATATGAGATTGGTGAAGTAAGCCTGTTGGCGTGTTGGTGTGGAGTTTTTCCGTGGGGGAGAGGAGTGTCAGATTTCAAAAGTGGTAATGTAGTGGAATTGTTTGTATGTGCTGAAGTTCGTTGGTTGGGAGCTGGGGTTTTGGTGTTCCGCAGCGGCGTGTACCATGCACTATCTGCCTCTTGCGCACCTCGCTTTAATAAAATCATACAGTTGTTCAATAAAAACAAACACGGATATCCCTCTTTACCTCCAACTAAATCACGAATCATCTCCCCCCCCCCCCCCACACCCCCCAACACCACCGACCCAACCACCACCGACCAACAACAAAACCACCCCCCCCCCCCCCCCCCCCCCCCCCCCCCCCCCCCCCCCCCCCCCCCCCCCCCGCCCCACCCCCCCGTCCCCATACCCCCCCCTCCCACCCCCGCCCCCGCCCCACGCGCCCCCCCCCCCCCCCCCCCCGCCCCCCCACCGGAACCGAGTGCACCCCAAAGTGAGCACGCGATACCCCGTATCATACAGCGAAGTTGGGGGCACGGAGAGTTGAAACTGGGGGGGGATGGTAAGCCCCGTGACTGTCTGGTTCCGTGATTTGGATGCGTGGGTGCGGACTATTGCCTAACTGGCCTTACCCTTCACTGCGGGAAATCAAGTGGTGTTTCATTTTTTAAGAAAACAAAAAAAAATAGGCTAGACTATCTATCCGCATGTAAATTTTTGTGAAAAAAACAACCACAAAAACACACAAAACAATATTTTCCGAAAATAGATAAACTGTGCACTTTGAGAGAGAATGATTTTGTACTCACAATTCAGATGTCGGCAGGAATGGATCATCCTGAGAGTGAATCTACGAGCAGAGACTGATTTAGTATGTTACACAATGTTTGCAAACTCCACAAAAAAATATCAGCAGCACTCTGATAACGCTATGTGTCAAGAAATGAGTACTTAGAAGCAGAATTTCAAAGAAAAAGATAGATTTCTGCTACTTTTTTGGATGACATGAAAATTTTAGGTTCAAAGCACACATTTATAATCCTAACTGTGAGTGTCCATCCACCGCCGCAAAGTGAAACTTAAGGTTCAGATGGGAACTTACCTACTGACACGTCTCCCTTTGTTCGCTCTAGTGCCGAGCTGAAGGCCTAAATAGATGATTTGAGGGATGGGAGATCAGCTACCCCTGCTCTGATTAAAAACAGTCTGTGTGGATGGGCGGAGTGCATGACCAAGGTGCTGGGACTGGCCAAAGCATGTCTTCCAGCCCTAAACCCTATTGAGCATCTGTGGGGACGATTCTCTCAAGTCGGAAGGTGGAGAGTCGCATGAGTGTTCTTCTTACATACACCAGCTCTGTGATTTTCAAGACATGGAGGAGTGGAAGAGGATTCCTAAGTGGCAAGTGTGTAAAAGCTTTGTGAAACTCCTTAGCCCAAGAGAGTAGAAGGCAGTGCTGGAAATAATGGTGGCCACACAAATATTGACAGTCTTTGGACACTGAATGTATCCATTTCACTTAGGGTGTAGCTCACTTTTGTTTGCATTGTTTTAGACATTTTGTCAAAATGTCATAAAGACTTCTAAGTGTTGTCCCATAAACAATAGATATAAGAACAATATTTACAAAAATGTGAGGGGATGTAACTCACGCTTTTGTGAGAGATACTGTAAAGAATAAGCATAAATACTAATTAGTTCACTTTCAGTGTCTGGGCCTCAGAGAAGTGTGCTCGAGTGAGTCTTGAATGAAAGACTAAAGAATCAACTCCCACTAGTGCAGGCCCCCTAATGGCCTAATAAAAGTTTGCATGGTGATTTCACGTAGTTAGTCACTCGGAAAACGTAGTGAGCAAGTCTCCTTGTAGGGTATTATTGACTGAATATTGTAATATACATTTTCTTTTTTTTACAAAACATTCAGTTTAGTATTGCAAGAAGGCCCATGATTTGTAAATCTGCTGGGAGACATTTTAGTGACAATTGTGCCAGGTTTCTACATCTAGAAGATACTGTCATGTGGACATAAATTGTTGGTAACCCTTCTGTAGAAAAGAAGGAAAACGAACCCGTCACAATGGTCACTAAAATAACGATTTACTGTCAAAGTAATAATCATTTTGAACTGCCTGTGAAAATCAAATATGAAAATTAGACTTTGCTTTTGAATTATGTTTCAGCCAAAATAGAAAAAACTAATAAAACTGGCCTGAACAAAAATTATGATAACCCATAACTTAATATTTGTTGCCTCCACCTTTTGACGCCAACTTACTGAAAACAAACGATTTCCATAAAAGCTTCATGAAAATTCCTGCACTTATGTATACCTAAGACTAGTTTTGGCCCCACTCTCCTTCGTGTGTGTCAAAGTCAGATATAATCTGTCTCCAGGGCTTTGGTTGGAAAAAAATAAAAGGTGCCTTCTCTAAGAATTACATGTTTAAGCTCTTTTCACAGATGTTCAATAGGATTTAGATTGGGTTCATAAAAAGCACTTCAGAATAGTCCAGTCTCTTCCAATATCTCACCATCCACTAAGCCTGAAAGTCAATTACATTTTTACCATTTTGTTTGTTCTTTCAGTGACGTTGTGAGCTTTTTTTTCTCTTTAACGGCAAAGGCGCGTACAACAATTTTGTCTGTTGGTATATGAGAGGTATTATAGGGAATGGCTTAAGTTTTGTTTGTGTGTCGGCCAAATGATCTTTTTCAACATTGAACTCCAAGTGACAAATTAGTCGCTTCTCTGTTTCGCTATCTACAGCGCAAATACATCAAGTGGTGTGGTATAGTTATAAGCCTTCAATACTATAGAATGAGTTATCCCAGAGATCTAGAAAAAATTCTTGTAAGGGAAATGACAGGATAGACCAATCTGCAGGATCATGTTAATATGAGAGATGAAAGTTAAAGTGAAGAGAGTGCAATCAAACCTTACTCAAGTATTATCGGCGGTACTATGTTATTGTTGTTTTAGGTAATTTTGTGTATGAATAATGAATGGAGCAGATAGTAGAAGAAATAGTAGTAATCTTAAAAGTAAAGCCCTCCTTTTGTATTGTGGAAGAACTGAGTGCATTTTTTTCTGATGAAATGTGTGCTTTAGGATGATTGTTGCAGAGCCAGCAGAGAATCTTATAAGATAATCAATTTGTATCAGATCAGATCACTTGTAGCAGGAAGATTGAATGGAGTCTCCTTCAAAAAAGAGGTGGTAGTCGAGAAAGAGCATGTAAGATATTGAAATGTATTTTCTTCTGTGGATCTCCATGAGGATACTTTCCACCACGGCTGTTAAAGATCATTAATTTAACCCTGAGCTAAATTTATTATTAACAACTCTATTTTTTATGTTATCTTCTTTAATACAAAGACGTTTAGGCAGATGCCTGGTTCAATGACATAGGACTCCAGAACCAAGCTGCAAATATAGTCTGCAGAAACAACTGTCAGTTCAGATGTAGGTCCATGCTAGCGATAGTTCAGCAGCATTGGCATGTAACGGTCAAAAAAGCTCATCAATGCCCGTTCACGTCTCATTCAAAACATACAAATAAAAAAGATCAATATGTACAACTATTTTAATGAATCCATACAACACAGGCAATTGTGAGGGAAAAACATGTCTTGATCTATGTTACCTGAACACTTTACATGGGGAGTTTTACGCCAGCTATAAATGATTATCTTTTATAACATGTAGGGAAAGGTCAATTAAAGTACTGTATTGCACCAATCATAATTCTAGATGTTCCTTTGATTTTAATCAGGAGAAAAAAGAGATTTTAGTCTCCTGACTATAGTGTACAGAAGTTGAACGACTACACTCCCCTGTTCTTCTGATCTCTCATCGTCTAGACTGCCGTCAGAACCAATCTGTCATGGTGAGTATACCTCGTTGCAGAGTCTGTATCATCTAGCTGTTATGGAGGACTTAGTTTACTGAATGTAATGAGAAGCTATTCACTCTTTAGAGCTTTGCAGCCTGTGTTACGGTACACTTAAAACAAATCTTCTGCAGTCTGTCAGTGTATTAGGAATAGCTGGAGATCTATGGTGAGAGGACTGATGTGTAAATCACTGTATAGATCTGCCATCAGCTGACAGGAAGCTATAAGTCTAAAGCTTAGACAGTTGCTTTGTTGAAACCTCTGGTAAAAATAAAACGATTCAAATGAATTCACACGAATGCAAAAATACACAAAAGGATTAAAGAAAGCATAAAGGCTTGTCATATTAATTGTTGCAAATTCTCAATTGTGTGCAGATTTAATGTGTGATGTCAGTTGCTCCATTGTATGAAGCCTATTAGCGCCCTGCCCGAGACTACCTGTCACAGCATAAAACGCATAGTTATCTCGGTCATGTATTGCTGTGTTGATTATTAGTAATCAAACGATAACATAGGTTAGTCCATAGTGGGACAAAAAAATTGTTTTTAAATAATATTTGAAACAGATAAAAACACAAACAAAAAGATGATCAAAACTCTGCGGTACACGCCAACATGGCAGCCAATGAAATTAATGAAGTCTGCTGTCCACTATGTTATTCAGAGTATGATACAATCTCTCTATCTCTACTCAACAAAGCAAAATAAACAAAGTAATATATTTTTAAAAAAAATTCAATTACGCGCATTACCCCTGCATGTGAACAACCTAATAATTTGTAGTGAGAAAACCCCTTTATTTTGTGGTATGCTCTATTATCACCGTTTTTCGGTTTTGGTTTTAAAACTCCTGCATCTGTAGTAAAAAGCTGAATGTTTGTTTTTTTTTTTTTTTTTGTTGTGTTTTTTTTTTTTTTTTTGTTTAAACCAGGCTGTATAAAAATAAAAATTTAAACAGATGAAGTCTAGAGAGAAAATCAAATAACAAATGTATTGTATTACAGCGAGGGAAATAAATATTAATAGACAAGTCACCAATTTTCTAAAGCAAATATATTTTTAAAGGTGCTATTGGACAATTAAGAATTCTGCACAGGATGTATCGGTATACAGAACCCCTTGATTCAGTACACACAGGCACAGAAATCAAATGAAATGTGATCAGGAGAACAAGTAGCATTGAACACGATTGTGAATGAAAAGGTGTATAACGCCAAGGAAAATGATCATGTGCAAGCGAAATCAGATAATCATAGAAAGCAATCCTATTGTAAGGGAAAAGATCGTCACAGTTGGTTGCAACAAATGGCTTTTAAAAATGTGTTCTCTCAATTTCCAAAGGTGCCACACAAGAAACATCACCAGTGATGGGATAAACCAAGGAGAGCTGTCTTAGATCTTCCAAACTTGTAATTGTTGCAAAAACAGTAGCATTGGTTTACAGAAGAATTTCTAAACGTACTGAGGTTTTCCAGTCGAGCTGTGTTGTGGGCCATAGTGAGTACAAGAAAGTGGAAAGAACATATTTCAAGACCAAGGGTCCCGACAAGATTTTAGAACCTAAGGAGTGAAAAAGAATTGTATCAGACAGAGCTATCCAAGAGCACCTGATGGAGAGCTACAGAAGACTGTGAATCAGAAGGTACAATTAGTTTCAGAGAAACAATAAAGTAATGCATACAACCTCATTGGCCTGTTGTATGATCCCCATCGCCAGACTCCATTGTGAATAAAAAGGTATGTTCCTTATAGCGCATTTAAAGTTTGCACAACAACAGAGACCAAAACTCTTGAAATTTTGGATGCATTAATACACACCCCCCAAGAACACTGCCTAAGTACCCAAACAGGCATACCAAACATGGTGTGTGTTTGGAGAGTGAGAACAATCTATGGTCGTGTTGGTGGGTTGTTCTTTTTCAGCAAATGGGCATGGCAAACTTAGGTAATTTGAAGAGAGGATGAAATGTGAACCAAATGTACCGAGACCACTCTTGATAAAATCTGACTGTAATTCTACCAGGATGCATGAAGTTGTAAAAAAGAATGGGAATGTGACATTTTTTTCTAACAAGTGGATCAATAGATCCCAAGAAACACCAGCCAGGAATGACTGTCAAACTAGAGTATCAGAGAAAGAAAATGTGAATTACTGCTTAGAATGGTCCAAATCCACTTCAACATGACTCCAAATCCTCAATGAAAATCTAAGGAACTAAAAGCTCAGAGTTCATGTGTTTTGTGTGGTGAAGAATAGGGTGCCGAAATAAACCTACTTTGAGCAATGGCATGTGACTAGTTTCTTATACCCCCCACCAAAAAAGTGAGGGCGTCCTTGAAGCTGATAAATCTGCACCAGAGCTAAGGCTTTGTACCAAGTATTAAAATACAGATTTCAGTGAGAGTCGTTCAATATCGTTTTTCCTTGTGTCATAAACTTATGAATATTAGCTTAGAAAAATTTAGCGAGACATGTTCAATACTTAATTTGTCAACTGAGTGTGTCGTGTGTGGATAGATATATGATACACTATAATTTGTGTTGTTTATCTTGGCCACACTAAAATATTATTTAAGTTATTGAAATCTCATTTGTACCACCAAATTGACAGAAAAATAAAAAATGGTCATTGCCTTGGCTTTTTTGAATATGGCTACATATTAATGTAATTTACAAAAGTGATTTTTTATCTTGGAAAATTAGTTAAAACATAACAAAAACTACTGTTTAAATGTGGTATTGTCATTATTGTATTGTCCTAGGAATTAAGTTAACATGTCATTGAACCCAGTAGGTGACACTGTAAAAAAAACTGCATTGCACCCTATTTTTTGTTGTCAAAATGTTTACTACACCCCTTGATGAATTTGGGTATTGTTTCCAAAAATAGTGTCATTTCTGGGGCTTCACTATTCTAACACCTCAGGGGGCTCCTCAAAATGGTGTCAGGTGACAGGAAAACAAAGCAAACTCTAAAAGCCAAATAGTATGTGGGACCGCTTCTAAAAGCCTGCATAGTGTCAAACAGGCGGTTTACAGTCACAAACAGTGGGTACGAAAAGTATTCATGACCTCTTTAAATTTTTCATTCTGTTTCATTGCAGCCATTTGAGTAAGATCAAAAAAGTAATCTTTTTTTGATCATTAATGTACACTGCACCCCATCTTGAAGACGAGAAACAGGAAATGTAGATATTTTTTGCTAATTTATTAAGAAAGTGAAATTATCACCATGGTCTTAAGATCTCAGAACTTATGCTGTGACTCTCAAAATTTAACTTACATGCTGTCCATTTCCTTTGATCCTCCTGAGATGGTTCTACTCCTTCATTGCGGTCTAGCAGTGTTTAATTAAACTGAGTGGACTTGATTAGGAAAAGGCACAAACCTGTCTATTATAAGAACCTCACAGCTCACCGTGCATGTCAGAGCACATAAGGGTCTAATGAACTGCCCAAGTAGCTCAGAGCAGATGATTTTGGCAAGCACAGATTAGGCCAAGGTTACAAATAATTTTTGCAGCACTCAAGGTTCATCACAGTGGCCTCCAAATCCTTAAATGGAAGAAGTTTGTGACGACCACAACTCTTCCCTCGACCTGGCGTCAAGGCCAAACTAGCAAACCATGGGAGAAGAACCTTGGTGAAAATAAAGTAAAGAAGAGCACATCCAAGATCACTGTGTCTGTGCTCCAGAGATGCAGGTAGGGAGATGGAGAAAGTTCCACAAAGACAATTATCATTGTAAGCCCTCACCAGTCGGGGCTTTATGGCCGAGTGTGCCAACGGAAGCCTCTCTCAGTGCAAGGACATCATGAAAGTGTATATAGTTTAGTGTAAAAACACCACATGAAGGGATCAAGTCTATTAGAAATAAGATTCGCTCTGTTCTTTGTGAGAGAGAAGATTGAACTTTTTGGTGTTAATTGTAAGCAGTATTTGAGGATGCGAAAACCAGGCCACTGCTGTCATCACCTGCCAATACAATCCCCAACAGTGAAACATGGTGGTGGGCCGCGGTCATAGTCTATGTGGGTGTTTTCTTAGCTGAAAAGTGTCGTTATGTTGTAATTGAGGAAGATGATGCGGCCAAGTTACAGAAGATATCTGGATGCACAGCAGCCACCATGAGGTGAAATCTTCTTAACAGGGGGCACAGACGGTCAATAAACAAATGAAAAAACTCGTGCATTATCCAGAAAACTGGAAGGAAAAAAATATCTTTTGTTGCCAGAGTGTATGTTTAATAAATGTACCTGTTCTGACTTCCATACAAATTCAACTAAGAAACAAACCTACAGTCCTATCTTCGTTCGTGACCGCGAGATGCCGCTGTTATTTAGACAAATAATTGTGAGGGGTGCACTTACTTTTGTGAGATACTTTATCATATGTGCATGAAGCTGTACAGAAATGATACTATTAAAGTGAACTATCACTCAAACTATATAAAAGTCAAGGAGATATACAGATAAAAAATAGGATTGCTCCTATGTGCAACAGAGCACACGACATTTTGTTGGGACATGTATGAAACCTCTTCTAGGTCTAAATTTCTTTGTTGCTGCTTAGCCAGAATCCCAGATGTTGCAGTCTTTCATTTGCTTTAGAGCACTATATGAAGTGATACAGAAGAGGGAGGTCTGAGTGGTTGCTTTGGACAACGCAGACACCACGGACCATTTTGATACATAAGGCCCTTTGTGTCTGTGCTAGTTTAGGTGCTGTGTAATCGGACAATGCTAACTAGTCAGCCAAAACGCTTATACCATAAAGAAGGAAACAATTTCTAATTTTCTAGAGAAAAGACAAAGGGCTCAAGTATGGTGAAAACTGTCCAGGTCTCAAGACTGTTTCTTTTTGCCATAGCAACCATATGTAGTCAGAGGATGTCCTTTATTGTCAATATAGAGCTCTGAAAAAATGGAAGGGGAGATATTGATGGTTAGCTGTGGCGCGCGATATAAAGAACAGTTCTTTGGACCTGGACAGTGTTTTCATACAGTCCGCCTTCAGTTACTATTCTATTACTCGCAAAGAATACTAATACATTTCATTATTAGGGCTATTATAGAACAAACAGCCAAGAGGCATGTAACATGAATTGTTTCCTATTAGGTTAACCTTCATCAAGGATTGACTTAAGTCGAAGATTTGAGACATCACCACAGACACAGCTTTGTATAATTCATTACACAAAATCTAGAAAATAAAGTCAGTCATTTATCAGCCATAGAAACAGTGTTTCCCTAATGTTTTTATGTACTTCGTCAGTTTGGAGACACTGATTTGTACATTGCATTACTTGATTTTATTCCCTGGATGGACATTACTCAGCAAAATCTGTTTGACAATAATGTCTTTATGAAGTTCTTTTCTTCAGAAGATTGCATGTCGAATGTGACTTTTATGCCAACAGCTTGTTTTTAGACCATTTGATTAATGACAATTGAGATTTTCAGCACCCCTGGCTTCTAAAAAATAAGGATATCAATTTAATTTTTTGCTTTTTATCTTGCAATGTTACTAAAATGGTACTTGGAAAAGAGAAGAGAATTAAGCGGTCTACTGACCTTACTGTTATTCGTAGAGACATCAAAAACTATGTTAGATAAGGGAAAATAATGTCCGCTTCAACAAACATGTCTGCTTGGAGAACTGGCTTTTGATTAAGAGTCCCAAGAAAATAGCGATTACAGGTTGGTCCACTTGCTTGGATGCCCCGGTGATCTCGAGCTATAATCTATTGACTACAACAAAGTGTTATTAATTTCAATATGCTCCAGATTAGAATATCCTTGTAGCTGCCTCTGTCCTCTGGGAGTTCAGGACAAAGTGAATCAGATGCTTCTAAAGTGGATCAACCTCTATTTTGAGGTATCCTCATCATAACAATCATGAAACATTCTATGCCTAACAGGAGTAGAGGGTCAAAGGCATTATGCGTGAAAGGAGCGGAAGAGCTCGCACTGCGCCTCTATAGGTTGTAACAATTCCTCAATTTACTCTGATTCAATGAATCTTTGAGAGCAAAAGGGAATAAATGTCAAGCCAATATGTGCTCATCTACTACGTTGGAGTGTGAGTTTTCTAGGGGATTTGAGCCCCTCATAGTGTAGAGCAGAGTGATATTGGCTTGACTGGTGGAGGCAATGAGTGTGGTTTGAGAAGGGGAACATCTCTTCCTTATGGAGAGCACTAGTTAAGGCGTGTGTGTTGTTTTGATAGTCGCCTGTTTAGCCACTACTAGGCATGTCTGCATATCACAAGGCATAGGATGGGAAGGAGCTGAAGTGTCGAACTGCGCCCTCTATAGGTTGTAGTACAAATCCTCATTTACAGTTCTGATTCACTGAATCTTTGGAGAGCAAAAGGGACTCGATATTGTGCTATAGAAGCCAAATATTGCTCATCTACATACGCTCTACCCCCTACCCCTTCGGGGTTTTGCCCTCCTTCATCAGAGATAGAGACAGTAAAGCCAATATCTCTCTGCTCATAGACACTGATGAGGGAGCAAAACCCCGAAACGATCGCTTCTCGGCCTTCTTGCACTAAAAATTCAAGTGTAGTATCTGTTCTGTAAGGAATAGGAATCTACCGCTTGAGGATTCTGAACTGAGCTGAAACACACGTGCGGGAAGAATAATACCCTAGAGTTCCAGCGATCACCGAGAACGATTTATGTAGAGAGAACATCCCCATGAAGAGGAGGAGCACGACGACAGGTGCCAACCCCAGAAAGGTAAGTACCGGACCCCTGCATCGTGGAGGAGGATGAAACGGCTTCTTGAGGCACTCCCCCTACATCGTTTGCGGATGTTTCCTACGGCTTCCAGGAGGAGACCCCCTTGGCTTCGAGGACACCCTGCTTCCAGGTGACCCCCCTTGCTTTGAGGATCCCCCCCGCTTTCCAGAGGACCCCTTTACCTTGTTTGAGGCCCCCCCAAGAAGCCCGGGATCTTCTGCACCCCGACGCCGATGGAACCCTCACCCCTTCGCTGAGGAGCTTTTCGACGCCCCCTTTGCTTTTCTGCTGCAGAGAAAGCTCCCCCGGGAGAATCTCTGCTCCCTCGATACGAGTGAGGTTCCCTGCCCCCTGGCAGTAGCCCCCACAGAAGAAATCCTTTGTTTTCTTTTCCCTTTGTAGTCTTTTGTCTGAGGATCCATGGCTCCTATCAAGGCCACAAGAAATCATCGGAGCCCAGACGGGCCGGAGCCGAAGCCCAGGCAGCCGCACCTCCCCCGGACCGTGCGGTGCCCAGGAACAAAGGATCAAGCCCACTCCACCTTCACGAGTGGTAAGTCACCGTTGAGGCACAGAGCTGCACTAACCCAGGTTCCCTCCATCTTATGCTCCTGAAACCTCTTTGAAAGGCGAGAACCGAACACCATGGCCAGCGTGAGCTCCTAAATCTGGAAAGTCCGTGGATGAGGACAGGAACGGTGGCGTTGAAACTCGCCAAGGGGTGGATGGTAGGATACAACGGGACATGTTCTGCGGAACAAGTTTTGTAAAAAGATGAGTTGTAGGACCAGGGGGACATTCAGTCGAGGCCGAAACCCTTAGCGTCCAGGCTTTTGATACAGGTCATTTTCTATGTAACTTTTGCTTCATCAGCGCTTGCAGAAGGTCTGGGAGGCCGTCAAGAACCGCCATACCCGATGTTCGCCCTTCTGTTCTCGTTTGTGGGGAGCTGTCCCCATGCAACTAAGAGGAGAGGCGGAATAAACTGTCTCCTTGCGTAACCCGATATACCAGCCCAAAGATATTCTCGAACCTTCCTTCGCGGTACTGTTATTGGTGAGGGAACCAACCCCGATCTCAACGGTATGGGCCTTTTGGACAGCAGATGGTCTGTGCTGGTGCGGCTAACCTACAAGACAGGAGACTCCCGGGAGGACGGGGTCGTGCACTTGCCCAGCAGTTGACTATTTGGGTTCTTCTTCGGCCTTATATTCTATCCGACAGACCGCAGACCTGTAGGAGGGTGCGGTTGTGGGAGGGGCATAGAGCTAAGGGACTGCAAGGAGACTCCCTGCAAGAACTGCCGGGCACGGGACACGAGACCAAGAATTGTCCACCGCCTATCCTGTAACCTCTGCGGGCTAGTCTCTACCGTTACAGGGATTGTCCGGAAAGGGAAAGGTCTTGGGCCAAGCGAGAATTCTTGCTACTGGAGATAGATCGTATAGGCCACAGAGTGCCTTAGACCGGGTCCGAAAGCCGGCCGCTCCCGCCAAGGGTCAGCGCCGGCTCTACGATGGTACCAGCCCAATCATGGAAGACACAGGTAAGGATTCGAAGAGGTCCCACCCACCGCCGCCCGCAGACCCTCCCCTCAGAGGTCATTTCTATTCCACACTTGACCACGTAACACCTTATGCAAACAAACCGCTACTCCACACCGACACACCTCCCCACCAGATGCCTCAGAAATTCCCTACCGCATCACATCCTCCCACCCCAACCCATTCTACAAACCACACCACAAATCCCCCCTTAAAACCTACTTTCCTCCTCTTCCATATCATCTTTATTACTCCTCTCTCCCTCATGTCCCCTCTCGCCCCCCCCTAAAAACTACGCTGTCAGAACATGTTTCCCCACTCACCACCCCGATACCCCCTGTTTACTAACGCTCATGTGATATAATTTGTATCCTAACTCTCTCAGTTTATATCTTACACACCCGCAGTACATCTCTTTGATATATTAGGCTAGACCTTACGCCCAGCATACATAACATATTGTGATACATACATAAACTGTCTTAACCATTCCTCCCCTGCCCTCGACTCCTCCCATATCTCAACCACCTATGTAATCACCCCCTCCAGTGTTCTAAAATCGCAGTACATATTGAGACCCTCACTCTGTCCTGTTTATCCTCGTAGTGTGACACTGTCACTCTGTTATCCCACCATCCCTCCTTTGTAAGACCATGTCGCCACCGCTTATCTTATGTATCATACATTGTACACCCCCACGTCAAAAATATACTATAACACTACATCACTACATCAGACACCACTGTCAAGAGTGCTCACACCTAAAGTGAGTGTTTATCAACTCTCAACGTTAGACTGAACCGCCCAATGTCTCTCTCCCTAACCCTAATAAGACCTAAATAAAACCTCAGTATCCTCACTCATATAAAACAAAACACCTTCTACCATTAATCAAATTCTGTAACTAATCTTTCACAACCCACTCCCACAGACCACAATATGTCTTTAATTTAAACCCTCATTTCGTGAACCTGAACCTCCGCTATAAAGGACACCTTATTCTCCTCCCAATGACATCTCTAGTACCCTCATATGCTGCTCAGATAGTCCCACAATAACCGTTTTGTGTGCATCCATTTAACCCTCAATCACGTTTAGACCTGAGTGCCTCCATCACATAACATCTTATGTGTGCAACACATACAAAAGTGTTGTGTGTGTAGACTGCCCCCCGTGCCTGCTTCCTGGTCACCTTACTACTGCTCTACCCACCCTGCATATAATACCAGACCTCCACACACCTCTACACCATATGTCCACTCCTCGCCTTCGAACACCACCACCCTACGCCACTAAATGTCTTGTGACTCCGCCACAGATCATCTTCACCTTTATAGTATCCTCCATCTTTGTAACCAATGACCACAAAAATAATATCATCACCTCTCACCGACACGTCCATACCCCTTAGAAATGCGTACGTCTCTACGTGTGTCCCGCTCTGTTCCATGCAAACGCTCTACATAACCCTCAAAGTTCTCCTCTGACTGAACTCAATTGCCCACGGAAAACTCCCCCCTTCTAGACTACCCGCGTCCCCCCACCTGACCTCACACGCCTACTCATCTCCACCGGATCTGTCCCGTTCTCAAAACTGTTCTCCCAAGACTCACCACTCACTGAGTGTCCTCGAACAGTTCCTACAGCTGTGCTGTTCTACATACTAATTTCACTCTACCAATCTGTGTCTTCTCCCTTATCCAGACCAACTATCGCTCGTGCTTGTGAACCTGTCCTCGTCCACCCAGCCACAAGTGTCCTTGTTCCTATGCCAAGTGCCCTACAACACGTGAGACCACTCTATCACCATCCTATCATCCTGTGTGTCATTTAGAACTGTCTACTCTCACACACATTGTAACCCGTGAGATGTCCGAACAACACACTGTATACTCCCCACGTTTCCCTGTGCCCATCCCTAATCGCAATAGTCACATGCACCTCCTTTATTTATCCCTTACGAACCCGTCTGCTGTCTAGTCTATAGATGTCTAACTAATGTCCTGCACCCCATGTGACATCTACCTACATGTATCCTCCAGAGATCTTTGTTTGAGACTTGTATGTTCTCGTATCTGTAACCTGTTAATAGTTTACATAGTCGTGTGTCCCAACCACGTCTGACCGACACATAAGACGTTGAACATTAGTATTCCCTACCAATTGTATCATGCACTGTTAGTATAATGAACCATACACACCTCCCTATACTCTGCATCTCTGTATCCCATTATCTTGTAGTAAAGATAACTGACATATTTACGGTCTAAACACATCTCAAACAAAGAAGTTGCCTGTAGTGCTATGTATCCTCATACTTCATAGAGACCACTATAACTCCCGAGACCCCCGCACTCTAGATCCTCCCAACCAAAGTCCTACGTGTAGTCCCCCCATGTGTGTACTTGTGTCTCTGAGTCGCACGCTGTACTATACGTCAGTCGTGTCCATTATCTTTCCAAACTTTTTATCCTGTTCAATTGTGTGGCTTACCTTTCTCAGTTCTCATGATTCTGATCAGTAGTACCCCCTATCCCCATCCTTTCCTACTTACCACATCACTATCGTTACCATCATCCGTATGTCGCGTCTGTAATACAACTTTCCCCACCACAAGTTGTGTGTCAACTTACAGAGTTAAGTTCACCCATTCCTCTTCCCACTCACTCGTGTTGCACTGTCCCGCCCATCGACCACTTTAAAATATCACTCAACTAACTTTAACAACAGTCTAAAACAACCTTTGTGTCCCTACTCTACACACCTCGACTGTCCCTGACGTGTTCTCAACCTATCCAATTGTATGCAGTCTATGTATCTCACTCTATATCATCGCTGCCTCATCTGTGTGGTCCTTCCCCCCGCCCCGTCCTCTCCCCCTCTCTGTCCGCTCATTTCTCTCCATGTAGAGAGTTACGTGTTAATTGTTTTTGTTGACCGCTCTCTTCCCATATTAAAACATGGTACTCTGTATTTCGTACTACTCTAACACTACCCACTGCACCACTCCCACAGCTGTCATCACCTTCTCCTCCCTTCATGGTCCATATACACGTGAGACAGATGTCTCATACTATGCTCTTTGCCCCTCCAACCCAATGTGAACACATATTGTAGTAATACTCGTTATGTATTAGTCACACCCTAACGCTATCAATCTGTAAACCCACGACTCGCCTCTATCGCTACGCATCCCTGCATCACATGCACCCTACGCACCTCTCAACTCACCCCACTTATCACTCGTTCTGCTTCACACAGATAACACCAGTAATCCTCTCCACCCGTGTACAACCGTGTGTGTCCCACCTGTCTCTTCCCCGTCCACTGTAGATTGTCCCTCACGCTCACAGATCAGTTCACGCCATATTCTTCCCCCCCTGAGTATCAAATAACCCTGTCGTTTGTGTCACGAGTTGACGTATTGTCAGAGGATAACACATGTCATCCACACCTCCTTGTCATCCTCTAGCCTATCATATCTGATTCCAAAACAGAATCTTCATTGTCGTGATGTTGTTGCCTTCACTGACTTCCTGCCATTGACTGTTCCCAACACCGTGACATGTTCCTCTGTGTGTACCCAAGACACCACCCATATACATGTATAAACGTTCCACAACTGCTGTCACCGTGTGTTGTCTCCTCTTATCACTGTAAGACCAGTCTTATCGACCACCCACCATCCGTCACATGCATAACGTAGTCATACACCATATGTCTCCCTTAGACGACCAGATGCAGCCCCTCAGCGTACACAGATTGTGCATAACACTCTCTGTGTCCCCCCTTATCACCACATGACTCCTCATGCTCACAGTAGATATACTCATATAGACGATTTATATCTGACACATATCTGCGTGACCCACACTACGTTTACATCAACCGCTCCCCCACCCAAGATCCCCGGACTACTACATAAATGCTCTCTTACGTAATACTATGTTGTACATACATTGTTGTACCAGTTTCTTGCATATACATCCTAAGTAGATCACGCGACAACTTTAGTGACTCGTGGTGTAAGATGTGCCTTGTGTAACATAGCTCCCCAACCACCACTTCTACCTCCCTCCCCTATAATTCAAGTATCTTATCTGTGTGGTGTCTAATCCACTACACTACATAATCCCGCGCCCAACGACATCTCAGATATAGTAGAGTAGTACACACTACCTCGCGCATCCTACACATCTGTATTATTACATGAAGTTCACACATCTAGATTAATTGCCCAGACCCCAGAGATGTCACCAGTATAAACTGAGACACAATAAGATATCGAGAATGTGTTGTCACAATAAGCAGTGAAATATCAGTCGTTCTCTATAATATGTGAGATACCTGATCTGTAAGATACTTGTGCGCACTCCTTGTACGACACTTCAACTAAGTAAAGTTGTGCAGCACTCCCGATAGTTGATACACATATGTAATCCGTACTCTAATGATGATGTGTGTCACGGATACACTGATTAAACTATCGCACTCGTTTCAACAACAAAGTAAGTTCGAAGTGATGTATCGCCTAGCGTGCTACATGTAGTGCACCGTATTCAGAGTGGTGTGTATGTCCCCCATAAAGAGAGTAGACTAACTCCGTATGTATAAGATGTAGTTCCTCGTCCTGTGTAGTACCTACAGACTGTGTGACTCTCTAAATCTGTAGACTGACTAGATGTGCACAATGACACACACCACACAACCCAAATGAGTGTGTATATCTGACAGTAGACCATACCAATGAGAACACATGACTCGTTAGCGTACAGTGAACATACCATCCACTCGTTATAACACAAGTATAGTAGTAATATGTGGCCCTTCACCACACCCCTATGAAAATGACATGCTACATGACTGTGTATCACTACACTCGCTGACATAATGAAGTTTCTCTACTACACAGTTACTACTTTATCCTATGCCTTCATCTCCGTCCCACTCTAGTATCCACCGTATAACACTCTCTTGCGCCCTACGCACCACGCAAGAACTGTAGAGATCAACATCTATGTCACCTGGTGTGTGTTACTTCCTCATAACTCTTTACAATGTTCATTACTGTTAGACATAAATTAATTCATCATGTATAGTATAGTATAACCTACTATGAGAAAGTCTTCCAGTGTTTGTGTTGTGCTGTTACAGGACCAAACATATGTCTAAGCCTGTGTACGTGACTGTCACGCCCTCACGCCTCGTCAGTGAGATCCCATATATCATATTACCAACCCTTAATACAATACCAATATCCTATTTATTACATTAACTTCAATTTAATTATCTTCCCAAAATACCAATTCATTATCTCAATTACACTTACCAACCCCTTAACTTACAAATTATACACACTTTTCACCCCCTTCATTAACACTCAAATACATCTAAACTCTAACATCCTTAACTACACAACCCCCCTCTCCTTTAATAATTTCCCCCCACTGTACTCATGCACCTAAGTATGACGAATTCCAAATGCATTTCCTATATTAACACCAAACCACCAGATCGCTTACACTCCATGTTCGAAATACTACTACATCTCTTCTACCGAACACCCACACACCTTAACCCCACCCCCCCTTATTCGCATCACTATCTTGTGTACCACCCCAGTAGTCAATACCTCACCATCCATCTAAAGTCCCAGACATTCTAAATCCATCATCACCATACTGTAGTGTGTCTGTGTGCAATCAAACTCTGTCCTTCTCCTCGTCACTACACTATTCTGTCTATCGCACACATGCCGATTTGTCAACATCCTAACATGTGTACACCCCTGCATCAAAGCACAAGACCTAGTTAAAACCTCCCATAAGACTTCTTACGTATAGAGTCAGTATTATTTAACCTAATCTTAGTCATTACCAACCCAACACATATCGTACGTCATATAATCCAATTAACACACTAAATTCTAACTAAGCACCTTAACTAATCTTTTCCTCACTCCCTGAAACCCCAAATATCTCTGATTATACATCCCAACTAGATATTTTCAAATTCACCATAACCCCACCCCACTCATACCACATTCCCACTAAACTACTCATGTGTGTTATCCCTCCTAACACCACCCCTACACTAATCACCCTCTCCACATCACTACCTGAAGATCACACACTTCATCAAATTCAGAGCAATCAGAGATCAAGTATCTCATATCCAAATGTCCTGTTACATACCCCACCTCAGCACACAACTGCCTCCAATACTGTGAGTGTGTGTGTATATCTTTACCTAAGTCCAACCCAACGCGTTTAAGTGTCTCCCATTCCTATAAAAATTCAACCTATGTCTAATCGCCACAATCCCTTAATCCAATCTTTACCCACACTCCGCGCACATGAATTACCCTCTTATGAATCAAAACAGAATGTGATGTTGTCTTCTCCCTCTACACCCATAACGTGACAATCAGTAACCATTCAGTCACACTCCCACACCTCAACCGCCCAGATCCTAAGCACTCTCGTACTGAACATATACTCAATAACAGTGCACTCATCCCACCTACACCTGACTCAACTCTCCCACCCGTATCTACTGTACGTGACACCCGCGTGCTGTTCCTCTATGTCACTACCTCGCGTCACCAACCTCCCTAATACCATTCAATACGTTAACACACCCATATCTGTGCAATCCCTGTTCTATCTCTATACCTCACTTCTTTCATTCCTGATCAAAACAGTACCCCCATCATAACCTGCCTCCTCCTCATCTCAACTTCACAACCCACTGTTCACACACCGCACACACAACTCCCCACAATTCCCCCACACTCTCACTCACCAACAACTCTAATCTTCTACAACTACATTCATTACGATAGCACCCATTTCCACCTTATTAATACTGTGATGTTACTGTGCCTCGTCCGACACTATATAGATACAACCAACATACACATTCATATCATCGCACTGACACACCTACCACACCCCCCCAATCTCCACACCCCCCGATCGCAGTGTGTGTGTGTGTGTCTCTCCGTGTGACAACTGTGATATAAGTGTGAGTGAGTGGCTGTGGTTGATTCACATATCGTGACCACACGCGCTGACAGCCGTGATCCCTGACACCTGCAGATAGATATATCCGTCACAATGAGACTAGAAGATGAGACTAATGTTCTCTCTTGACTCAACTATGAACTCGTACCTCATACCTGAAGAGTAACGAGGACATACCCTCTAAAGATATATATCGTCCCACAGAGTATTCTCCCCTCATATCTCTGGATGTAGTGATGTAGTATGATCCAGACCCAGTGTCCTACTAGTAGTACTCAAGTGAGTAAACTCTGTCATATTAACGTGTTATCGCCCAGATCATGTGCTAGATCCTTGTGATCTGAGTCTCTATACCCCTTGTATCTGATGACTACCTCCTCCTCACCCTACTCATAACACTCGTACGTGTGATCCACCATCGCGTGATGTTACTATCAGCACCTGTAACTAACTCGCTGGTCAACTAGAGTGTCCCTCATAAGACACATCGATGTCACTACTCTGTATACCACACGTGTAGTCCCATAGTGTCTATCACTCACACTGTGTCACAGTGCGTTGTGTCAGTACAATATATGTCATACAGTGTGTGTGTGTGTGTGTATCATGCACTTGAGCACGCGCCTGACTCCAGCAGACATTCCACACATCTTCCTATATAACACACAAGTGACATAGATACCTATACGTGACATGTGTCTGAATTTAATGTGTAGCACCTGATAACTGTGTACGCATATCCGCTAGTCTTACTTCACCGTAATCAGCAGCCTAGCTATGAATCTAAGTGTGTGTCTGTATACATCTCACCACCGTATCTCTTGTAGACTAAGAGATATCCTATATGTGTCACGTTCCTCCCCCCCTTGTGTCAATATGTCACTGTGTGTGTTATATGTGTGTCGATGTCCTATGATATTCCCTGTGCCCGTGCCCCATAGTATATACTCGCTCTGCTGTGCTAAGTACCACTTCCCTCCCCGCCATACACCTGGTCAATTGATGAGGTGCCGCCCAGTCCGCCCCTACTACAACCAACAGCTGACTTACACCGAGCCCATCTCACGACCATCGGAAACGTGTGTGTACGCTCGTGTACTGCCACCATATGAAGATATAATCTCCGGTGACCGACTGTATACACAGACCAATGTCTGATTTGTACCGCGTGTCTGAATCCATCGACCCATGCTCCCCCATACAGAGACTCTTTGTCCTCGTTATCTAATGTAGTATAGATGCACATGTCATGAAACACTCCTGAGATAACTAGCGTACAGTGAACATCCACTCCACACTAGACTCGAGTCTACTCTCCCCTCGCCTCCCCTGAGTCCGTAGAAACCGCGTGACCAACTCACACGCTATATCATCATGACTCAAGACGTGATAGTTATCTCACACTGTCAATTAGTAAGTCCAACAAGCTCAAGATGATGTCCCATGTCTACTTATATTACAAAGATATATCAATCGCAACCCCACCCCCCACCCCCCCTCCCCCCCCCACCGCCCCCACCCCCCGCCTGCAGCCACGTCTCGTCTGTGCACGCGCGCCCTACTCCGATCAACTGAGAGTAGAAGATGTACCATTCACTGTGCATCAGTCATGCTCGTCTAGATAACAACTCTCACACACTCCCCAATATTGCCATAAGACCGTGTAGAAATGTTCCGCATGTGTCAATCGTTACCAATAATCACTCCTAAATATGCACAGTCAAGTGAGTAGTTGTTGTTAATGTTCTCTGCTCAATTCATGTCAAATTGAAAGTTTGTCCTCTCGGTGTGTGATTGCCATGTTCAGATAAACGCGATGCTACGACTCAAGCCATGTGTAAGTCTAGAGCTGATGTTCGGAGCTTGTCTCTATGTGATAGATGACCGACTGTGCTTACTCTGAAATACCGCGAACCAACTCCTCACTGATTGAGATGATTCATCATATGTCGTGTAACCTGTGTAAGAGAGTGTATCCCGTTACAGACATGGTCGCTAAAGCAATATTGCTCGTAGAGCGCCGAAAGCGTTACGAATATTGAGAAATCGCTGTGTTGTGTTTAGTTGTGATAACTAGTGTCATAGTGGTATTGTACCTCTCGCGTAACATAACTCTCGAAGTTACTGCTACAATTTGGGAGGGTGTACGATGATAAGGAAAAGGTGTATGGAGTGAGTATAGTATATGTTGTTAGGTGAACGCACAGGAGGAGATACCATGCTGCTGAGGCTGTGGTGTAGTGCACGACTCCGAGCTGAAGGTAATCCCGTGTTATTATGATTATTGTACTGAGAGCTCCGCTTATAAAACCGTCGTGTAGTATACTAGTAGTTGTAGTGAAGTGTAAATGAGTGAGTCTATCCATAAGTAATCGTATTCAGTAGTTTTATTGGACCCGTGTGATTGACTAGGATGAGTCTTCTTGTGATATAATAGATACCACAAGCTCATTAAGCCTATATAAGAATTAAAACGGATTTGCACTAATTCAAACTATAAGCCTCATCAGACACAACTCTCTCCCTAACATGCCCCATAACTCATCACCAACAGCCTGTCGCTCCACCAACGCTCGAAATCCTAGATGTGTGCAGTTTCTTCCACATACCACAACAACCACCTAATGTCGCTTTTGATCAAAAATAGTACCTCTCTACACTCCCTTAGATCTAGAACCAATGTGAGTGAATACACCCCAACTCTACAAACGAACACAGCGCCAACCACTGCTCAAGTCCAATCCTGGTTCAGACCCAATAACACTGAAACTAACTCTCAAATTAAAACATCTGTCATTAAATTAAAATTTACAAATTATCATCCATGACCTCTGAATCTATCATAAATTAATAAGATTCCCAATCTAAAACCATCTGCTAATGCTTACTCCTCCTACCAAAAAAATTAGTCACTGTACTCAACATCAAGAAAACACACACCATCCACTCCACATTCTCTAGTTCCCTATCTCCACAGTGTGACAGAACGAAGATTATTGCATACCCTCGAGAGTTTCACACACATAATATTACAACATCCCCCTTCTTGTGTCTCCCCCACACTAAAAACTGATATTCATTCACTGATCACCGCCCTCGAATACATCCTTAGATACTGACAGAACCAACACAACCTACCATAATTAAAATCTCATACTGACTCACTAATTCTTCCAATGTAATATTTTACAATCACTAAAAATATTATCCACTCTCTTTCATCATGTATATCATACAATTCATCTCTGTGCAAACTATAGTAACGTACCTAAGTCACCTCTTACCCTTCCTGTCCCCCGTTCATATGATCATGACAACTTAATGCCATCAAGACAGTACCAACTCAGTGTTGTCCTGTTGTAGTGTCGCGCACCAGTGTACTACCCCTGTGTGTGTGTGTGCTACCCAGTATAGTGCTGTCCACCCCTCAAGACTCAAGATCTTGAGAGTGCGCAGAGGACCCAAGCCTCCCTCCATACTTGACACAGTGCCACTGCGAATATGTACGTGTGCTAGCCGCCTAGTACTCTCTGTACTTCACGACTAATCCTGACACCCAATACCTCACGTGTGCATAATCTCCGATCACCAGTCTCTTTATGTGACCGTCACAGCTGTACTCGTACAAGACCGATGCCAGAACCAATTCCTTACTACTATAATAGCCACTGTACTGAGAAGACAATGTCAGTCCCAACTGTTGATAGATATCCTGGAGTGCTATGTACTGCTAAGTGTATGTTCCATACAAATAGTCGTACTCATATAGTGGTCAGCTCATACTAAGATCAACGTCTGACTCTCACTAGACGCATTGAAGCTGACATCCACCCGCTACATATACTCACTCAACGTCCTTCATCCGATCATCATCGCACCTCGGCCCTGTGTGTCTCACCGCCCTATGTGTGTGTGTCTGTTGTCGCTAGTCTTCGCCGTCTATCACGTATTAGCCAATAGTGACCATACATAGTCCTCTACTCCCACAGCCTCGACTTGCTACTCGCTCTGCCCCGTCTTCCGCTGTGCCCAGTCGTGTACGCATCAGAGTACCTGAGACTATGTCTCATATGTCCGTACACGCGCCACTGTCACACTATGACACTATATGTGCATCTCGCATTTCGCTTGTGTGATCCCAACATCCACTGCCACTCCCAACACCAAACAGAGTCTTGTACCTTGTACTACAGAATATGCTAATGAGACCATACCGACGCCATGACAAACATACTATAAGTGTCACGATTCTAAATTAATACACATAAATTTCTGACCTGCACTACTCCTCCACACTCGATATTCCCTGTCTGTGTAGACCGTAGTATCGCCTCCTTGATAGACTTCAGTACGTCTGTACCCACATCACGATACCTGGCCCGTACTCTAGTGACAACCCCCTGTGTCAGTCTGTCTACTAGCTCTCCGTCCGCCAAGTGCACCTGAACTACTCTAGAGTGTTAGCAGATCTACGTCGCCACATAATATAGAGACATAGGTTTGTCCACTAACTTAGACCTCTGTAGATTGTGTCGTAGCCTGAGTCAATACTGTGAGAGTACTCGTTCCTCCATACTGTTCCTCAGTATGTCCTCTGCCCTGAGTGATACCTCTGTTATATCTACACTCTCAGCTGTACGTGTCGCACTATCACTGCCTTATATACATCCCCACCCCCCCCATAGAGAGTGTCCTCCTGGCCCCAGAGACTGTCCCCTGTGTGTCGTAATGTCGTTGTCTCACACGCATGTCAAACTCGTCATGCTATGTCAGAGCCCCAATGAGACGCCCATGCACTCTAGTCCTCCTCGTGCTCATCCTCTACACCATCAGAAGACCCCCTCCTATCTACTGCCACAGACCTATCAATCTGACATTAGCTCCCGACCAATTTGTAAGCAAGAGTAGAAGTAAGTAAGTGATACGTGACACTACCCTGTGTGTGTCTGAATAGGCCCTTCTAAGCCATGTCCACTCTGTTCGAAATCGTCCGATCGCTCATTGTGCTGCACAGAAGTATGTCAAGACTATGTCGTTCTGACATCATCACCTCTCCACTACCTGTCGCGCACCACTAGTCTCATATAGATCCGTGCACAGACAGTACTACGTACGTGCTCTGTCACAGACTTGATCGACACACATTATGTCACTACTTATGACACCTGCGTGTATCTTGCTCTCTCCTCTCTCTCAGATGTGCCCCCCCCCTCCTAAGCCAACTATACAAGAGACACATACAAGATGTAACGCTCATGAGAATAAACTTCTAACGTCGCGTACTACTGGTATTAGACTGTAACATGCATGTTCTGTGTGTGATGTGTGTCTCGCACAGCCGTCCTGATGCATGTATGTCTCTGTGTTACTGACGCAGATACTTGTGCTCACTCTACTCGTTGATGTCCGACACACCCTTGTGTTCCACCTGATCTCTCTCTGCACCGTGTAATCGTGATCATAGATCTACATCACTACTCTGTGTGTGTAAACCTTCTTTGTCTACCAATCTAATTCACTGTACGCACTGTGTATCTCATGTCATCAAAAAAACCACTCCGCCGAACAGTAATATCAATGAACTGATACATGTGTTGTGATCACGTGTCAATCCCCATCTCAATGTATGGTTGTACACCTGTCTATTAATGAAAAGATCACTCCTTGATCGCCACAGTAATCCGCATAGACGCACCAGTATCACTTATACCCTATTGAGAAGAAAGATGTCGAGCTCTGAAAGGCATCGTGACGTGTGAGTGTCTACGCCGAGTGCTGTCCCTCATAAGTGTGCCTAGGATCATGATATTGTGTCGTCAAGATCAGTCACGAGCCCCTGAGTTGAAAGCAAATCTGCCCACTCGATCGAGTGGGGTCTATGAAGATGTGTAAGACCAGTACGAGATCGCTGTTTGATAGAGCGCTCGCACAATGATAAGAAAGGAGATGATATAGAGAGATAGCTAGTCGAAAGTGTTGTTTTGATCAGTATCGTACGCGAACCGCTAGCCTAGAGGAGCGCGCTTCACACTCTGTCGCGCTACGTCGTGTGTACTATGTATCTTAGAGTACGACGAATTCAGTCATAGCAGGTAATCAGTGGTCTGCCGAGCGTGTCGCTGCTTGGACTCTGCTCTCGCTCGCCGTGTCTTCGTGGATTATCCTTGGTATTTCACAAATGCGCGGCTTCCTCGCCCCTCTCTCAAGATGGGTGCTCCTCTCACTACACGCACACTCCTGGCGGCCAAGTGTAGAGGAGATCCCATGGGCGCCCGGTCGAGTCTGATCACCTAGTGACTCTCACCCCAGTCATCACCCATTTGATCCTTTACTTTCAAACCCCCATAACCCACCCCCTTCCATCCACACTTGGCATGAGAAAACAAGCTTGGGGAAAACGAGGATCTAAGATAGATAGATATAGATAGTGACGCCCTCTACGGACGATGGTTCGGCGGTAGGATTGCAATCGCAAAACCAAAAAAGAAAGCCCTCAGCAAGGTTGGCGGGGATATCCGGGATGCCTTTCACCTTTCGAGGGGATCCTTTGTAGAGAAGGCTCCTCTGCCCTCGATCCATCTTCCGAGCCCCAATAGAGAGAGAGAGAAGTAGATTTATATATGAGTACACAGAGAAGAGACGATATAGAGAGCATAGATTATCCCACCCCCTCCCGCCGCGAGCTAAGAGGGAGGAGGATAACCACGCGCACTATCGGCACGGCATGTCCTGGGTGTGTAAATAGAAGGGGACTACCTCCGCGACGAGGGGCTCTCTCACGCTCTAACGCACGAGAGCGCGACGCGCTCAAGGCACTTTTACGCTAATCTCTCACACCATCGATGGCTGAGTCGCTTGCAATGTGTACACTGTCACACTCGCATAATACGCGAGAATCAGGCGCCACCGTGACTCTTGGCTTCGCTCAACTGAAATGTAATCCTCAGTGCCTCATGCCGACACTGCCACAAGATCAGCGGACACTTTTATGTAGGTGCACGTTCCTTGTCGGTTTACTGCGGAGAGAGGTCATGAGCTACTCATGGGATGGTAGATGTGTAGAACGAAGTGCATATGTTCCGGCTCTGTCTGGGCACATGTGCCTAACATAGAAGAGGCTGGAAGAGACTAGGCAAAGCGGCACTGCGTGGCTGCACAAAGGACGGCTGCCAAATCTTGGCCCACGTGTAAGCAGGTCAAGTTCGTCTAGGCTCACCGCTGTACCTATATATCCAGCCTCAAGTGTGCTGACCTGGCAAGGAAAAGCGTGGAGTTGCGCTCTGCTTGCTCTCGGTGGTCGGACGATCGTCCCTTGGTGTCGCACGGCTCCAGGAAGCGGCTACGCGGGTCTCACTTCTGTAATCGGCTGGTCGCGCCGGCAGAGAAGCAAGGTCACACGCGCTTGACGTAGATCGTCGCGGATTCGACGACCGCTACAGTGAGTCTCTGTGTCGAATGAGTGTCACCAATGGACCCTCACTCGGTAGCGGCAGGAGCGTCGGTGCCCTCTGAGCCTGTGTCGATGTGATCTGTTCTGGGTTAGGAGCGGGAAAGTAGGGTCTTTATGGCAACGACGAGCTGCGAAATGGAGGGCGCTCGGAAAAGAGGACAAGAGCGGGGTCGTTGTGCTAGCTGGGCGTAGCGCCTGGGCGCGAGCACAGGCTACTCGCGGGTCAATGGGGGCCGTCAGTGTGTGCTTGTTCAATAGACACGATGTATCTGCTAGGCTGTGAGCCCCGAGAATCTCTTGATGACTACACTGGATATATCTCAAGAGAATCTGTCAGTGTCTTGGCGTGCATGTTGACGTGCGCGAGCGTATATGAGAACCAGAGTCTGTGGAATATTGACGCAGTGATGGCGGCCGTATGACCTTCTGAGACACAAGCTCTGTCGTGACTTAGAATTAGAAAGACGCGTATTCTTCCCTGCCTTTACGAAGATGCGTCTGTGTAGGAGGGCCAAATCCGCGGCGGCATGGTGTCGCATAATATGTGCACTCGCTGTGATCCGTGATGGCCGGGATTTCATCACTAAAGTCAGAGGCCAGTTCGCCTCTGTCCAGAGACGCAGAGACTGTCGCTAAGGCACTTGTGAGATGGTACTCTTGGTCTACCTTTTGACGGGGATAAGCGAGGAGCTGGTGCGGGGCTGGTTCTTTGGGTAGACTGCTAGAGTGGGGCTCCGTGGGTTGGCCGGACGCGAGACTATCCGCGATCCTGTGGGGAGGGCCGCAAGTGATCTCGTTCCAGGGTTTAGTAGACCCAGTTCCTTGCGATGGCATCAGTGAGATTTTAGGCCTTTGTTAGCTAATACCTGTGCCAGGATCTTGTAGTCGCACGGTTGCGCAGGATACTCGCGGACTAATTTAGTTGTGGCGGGCGGCGAGGCCTCCCGAGTGTGTTGATGTTGGGATAGCTCTCAGCGCACGCGCTGCCACACACCTTTGCCGCTTTCAGAAGAGACACCAGATATATTAGGTTGCGTCGCATTCAATGCGCCGCGTCTGACTCATGCGCTAGAGGCATTGTCTGCGCCAGACTCCGACCGCGCACCAGCTCTCGCTCAAACATAAGCCAGATAGGAATATTGTTCCGGGCTAGGATCCGGATGAGATGAGAGATCCAGACAGCAGGGATGCATGTCTAAGCAGTTACTGTGCGCCACGGGGATGTGAAGACACACGTTCCTCTTCACTGTCAGATACGGCCACGATGCTGGCCTGGATGTGATTGTAAAGACTTTGGGGCGTCAGGAGAACAGTCTGTCCTCTATCTCGTAACGTTAGAGGGAGGGATCATCGCACTCGGTAGACAAGGCCAGCACTGCGGGGACAAGAGTGTTAGAGATACCATGCTAAAGGAACTTATTCCGCTATGTCGTTCTCCATCTGTCGGTATCTTGGGGGCGTTAGGGTTCCGTTGTAGAAGTCGAGACGACCGCATCACTTCCCTTGCGGGCTACAAGCAAGCGGGCACTGCAAATGCACCGTGGTTCTGTCACCTATGTAGTCGCTTGCCGGTGATATCGTGCATTCTTGCGTAGTGCGGTCGGTCTGCAGAGGTGTGTGTCCGGCGTGGGGATCTCTCCTAGAAGAAGAAAGAGTTACACTTCTCACTGTTTTGCTCACTCCGGTCTTGCCACTGTCACTCTCTCCATTTCGGACGCTTCGCGAAAGCGGATTTGCCGCGAAGGAAGGATGCCTCATCTGAAGGAGTGCCTTACTTCATGCGTCACACAGTATTCTTGGATACTTCTCGCGGCGCGCAACGTCTCAATACCAGATCCGACGCGCACTCCCAGCAGCCATCGCATGAGAGGTCTGATGTGGTAGATATCCGCCTCTGTGATCGTCTTCGCGCTAACATGCCGTACTGGGCCACGTATGCACTAGCGCCTAAGTAGCCATGTGTGCGCAGTGTGCTGTTGTGTGTGATAGACTGCGTGAGTGACTGCTCTTTTGCTGTACGCCGTGCCTCAACGTTTTGCTCTGTGCTGGCGCTGAGAGACTGCTAATTCAGTTGTCACGAAAGTGGGAGCTCACCGCTTCACGCACAAGAGAAAGACGCCCCAACCGCGTTCGGTATAGACTAGAGGTGGTTAAGAGAAGAATACCTTGTCGTTCCTCCGGACAAAGAGTAGGCGTCTGCTAAGTTCTTCGGAGCACGTGTCTTCCCTATCCAAAGGGAGCAGTTTCAGCTTCCAGGATCCGGGGCCCCGGCGGAAGCCGTTTGCCCCAGGACGACACTGGAAAGTGAATGGCCCTTGTGGTCGGAGAAGAGCAAGGGACTCGCATAGGAGAAACCTAAACCTGCTGTGACAGCTCTCGAGTGAAGACCAAAGTGTCGATACCTCGAGCGTTAGAGGCCGTCGGACCGGTCTCACGATAGTTCACGGTAGCCTCTGCCATACAAGCCCACTACATTCTCTACAAGGAAGCCTCGGTTGTCAATCTTATATAAGCAAGTTTGGACGATGACATTAGAGTTTAGAGAGGTGCTGAACTCCTGCCGTTCGCCTCTATAGGACTCAGAGTTGAAAATCGCCGGCCATCAACCACCGGCTCTAGGTGAGTAACAAGTCTGAGCCCGCTCAGTTTTGTGCTGGAGAAGCTACAGGCGGTTGGCCCTCTTGTTACGGGGCGAGCCGTACACTGTTGATCGAACCGATACGGTTCCCCCGGCCCCAGAGTGCCGACGCTACTGAATAGAAGCGCCTACGCGAGTACGAGGCCGGACGTGCTCAAAGGTGAACCGCCGTCCCCTGAACAAGATGGCCACCCTGCGGATTGCTCATAGTCTACCGTCGCCAGGACCCGAAGGAAGGACCCGTGAAACCCCAATATGGCGTAGACAGAGGAATCGGATTGGCGGTGAAGTCCCGCAGCGACACCATAAAGAACATTCTGTGTGAAAAGTAAAATCAGCTAGCTGACTGGAAAGAAAGGTTAGAGGTAATGTCTCGGGCATCTAGCCCTGTCCTCTTAATGCTCCAGCCACATTTATGCTAAGAGTGACTACGTAAATTAGCCATGTTAGGAGTGAGAAAAGGGATTGGCCTAGACCATTAAGCGCATGTTACCACCTTATCGATGAACCGTGCTGGGCTGGTTCCTCCTCTTATGCGGTGTAATACCCGACCGTTTCTATCGGCTACCATCATAGGAATATCGTCCAGTTGTGGCTTCCGTGTAGGACGTTGTTGGGGGGCTTCCAGGACGCATCGATTAGGTCCTCAAAGTGCTCTCCTCCTCGCCCCGTCGTCGGTTGGTAGTCTCCACCATGCAGTCTCTAACTGCTCCTGTCTATGCATCGACGCCGTTGGTCTGGGGAGTTGCTCCTAACTCCGACGATAAATCTTTTTGTGCTGGTGGTGCAGTAGGTGTCAGAGCGGGCGTCCACTCTGGCAAGCTTTGTTTCTTCACTACAGGACTCTGCGGGGAGAGAGAGGGGGATCAAATTCCTCTCCAGGGAGTGGCGGGTGGTATGGCGCGCAGAGAGGCTGGGGCCTGCAGGGGCCTTTATCGTAACGGGTGGGGGGATGGAGGGGGACGGGGTAGGATACCTCGGAGATCGGGGGGGAGGGTTGAAAGAAATGACCTCTGAGGGGGAGGGCAGAGGGGGTGGGTGGGGGGAATCGCTCTTGCGCCTCCTTACCTGTGTTCTTGGGCTGGGCAGGGAGCCGGCGCGACCTTGGCGGGGGCCGGTTCGGAACCGCGGTATAAGGCCGGGGTGCCTGTGCCGGCTACTCCTTGGCCGACAAGGACTCCTTTCCTTTCGCGAACAATACCGCTGTTAGGTGAAGGAGCATCTCCTAGCACCGCAGAGGTTCAGGAATATGGCCTAATGGTGGGGACAAGTGGGTCTCGGTGTGTCCCGTGACCCGGCAGTTCTGTCGGCAGCGGAGTCTCCTTGCAAGTCCTATTGCTCTATGAGCCTCGTCCAAACCGCACCTCTTACAGGTCTGCGGTCTGTCGGCGATTAGAATATAAGGCCTAGAAGAAGAAACCAAATAGAAACTGCTGGCGGCACGTGCACGACCACCCGTCCCCCGGTGTCCTCTGTCTTGTGTAGCGCGCACCAGCATCAGACATGTGCTGTCCAAAAGCACCCATTACGTTGGATGATCGCGGGTTGGTTCCCTTATACATAACGTGTACCGCGAGAGGAAGGTCGAGATATCTTTGGCTGGGTATATGCGGGTTACGCAAGGAAGACAGTTATCACGCCTCCCTCTTTTTGCATGGGCAGTCCCCACTCGAAAACGAAGAGAAGGGCGAATTCGTGGCTTTGGCGGTCTTGACGGCCTCCCTGTACTTCTGCCAAGCGCCTATGCCGGAGAGCCCAAAGTTACATAGATAGACCCGGTAACAAAAGCTGGGCCGGCTAAGGGTTCGGCCCGGACTCGGAAGCATGGTCCACCAAATCAATCTTTTGTGACAAAAAAACTCCACATGTCAGCAAGAAATGTTCGGGTATTCCCTACAGTTCCTCACTGCTCTTGAGTTTCACGCCACCGGTCTGCCTCTCCACGGTTCCAGTTTAGGAAGGCTGGTTGGCCTGGGGGTTCGGTGTGCCACTTTCAAAAAAGAGAGGTTTCAGGGAGGCAAGATGGAGGGACCTGGGTTGCAGCCGAGCCGCACGGTGACTTACCATCGGAGGTGGAGGGGCTGGGTCCTTTGTCCTGGGCCGCACGGTCCGGGGGAGGTGCGGCTGCCTGGGCTTCGGCTCCGGCCCGTCTGGGCTCCGATGATTTCTTTGTGGCCTTGTGAGGAGCCATGGATCCTCAGACAAAGACTACAAAGGGAAAAGAAAACACAGGATTTCTTCTGTGGGGGCTACTGCCGGGGGGCAGGGACCTCACTCGTAGTCGAGGGGAGCAGAGATTCTCCCGGGGGGAGCTTTCTCTGCAGCAGAAAAGCAAGGGGGGCGTCGAAAAGCTCCTCAGCAAAGGGGGTGAGGGTTCCTCGGCGTCGGGGTGCAGAAGATCCGGGTCTTCTTGGGGGGGCCTCAAACAAGGTAAGGGGTTCCTCTGGAAAGCCGGGGGGAATCCTCAATGCAAGGGGGGTCTCCTGGAAGCAGGGGTGTCCTCGAAGCAAAGGGGGTCTCCTCCTGGAAGCCGGGGAAATCCGCAAACGATGTAGGGGGGGTGTCCTCAAGAAGCCGGGGTTCCTCCTCCTCCTCGATGCAGGGGTCCTGTAGTCCTTCGGGGTGCTATCGTCGTCTCCTCCTCTCCTGCGGGGTCTCCTGGAAGTCGTCCTCGGTGATCGCTGGAACCGGGATTCTTCCGCCGTGTGTTTCAGCTCAGTTCAGATCCTCAAGCTGTAGATCCATTCTTAAAAGAACAGATACTACACTTGATCTTAGCCAAGAGGCCGAGAAGCGATCGTTTCGGGGTTTTGCCCCTCATCAGTGTAGAGCAGAGAGATATTGGCTTGACTGCTCTACACTGATGAGGGGCAAAACCCCGAAAGGCGTATGTAGATGAGCAATATTGGCTTGACAATTATTCCCTTTTGCTTCTCAAAGATTCAGTGAATCAGAAGTAAATTGAGGATTTGTTACAACCTATAGAGGGCGCAGTGAGCTTTCCAGCTCCTTTCCCATAATGACTAGTGATATGCAGATTCATAGTAGTGGGCGAAAAGGCAATCAAAATACTACACGCCTTAACTAGTGCTCTCCATAAGGAGAGATGTTCCCCTTCTCATACCCACTCATTGCCTCCCACCAGTCAAGCCAATTTCTGTCTGCTCTCCACTGATGAGGGTGAACTCCCGTAAACGCGTATGTAGATGAGCAATATTGGCTTGACAATTATTCCCTTTTGCTTCTCAAAGATTCAGTGAATCAGAAGTAAATTGAGGATTTGTTACAACCTATAGAGGGCGCAGTGAGCTTTCCAGCTCCTTTCCCATAATGCCTTTTGACCCTCACCTGTTAGGCATAGATGTGTCATGATTGTTTATGATGGGAATACCTCAAAAATAGAGGTGGATCCACTTTAGTGTCTTTGTCTGATATCCAGAGCAGAGGGCAGTTACAAGGAGTATCTTAATCTGGAGCATATTGAAATTAAACACTTGTTGTATCAATAGATTATAGCTGATCACTGGGGCTCCAAGCAGTGGGGCAACCTGTAATCGGCTAATTTTCTTGGGACTCTTAATCAAAAGCAGTTCTCCAGAGCAGACATTTTGTTGAAGATTATTTTCCCTTACTAACATAGTTTTGATGTCCTACGAATAACAGTAAGGTCAGTAGACCGCTTATTTCTTTTTCAAGTACCATTTAGTTCACATTGCAAGATAAAAATGCAAAAAATTAAATTGATATCCTTATTTTTAGAAGCCAGGGTGCTGAAAATTCAATTGTCATTAATCAAATGGTCTAAAACAAAGCTGGTTGGCATAAAAGTCACATTCGACATGCTATCTTCTGAAGAAAAGAACTTCATAAAGCCATTATTGTCAACAGATTTTGCTGAATGTCCATCCAGGGAATAAAATCAGTAATGCAATGTGAAATGTGTTCCAAACTGAGGAAGTAAAACATTAGGGAAACACTGTTCTATGGCTGATAAATGACTGACTTTATTTTAGATTTTGTGTAATGAATTATACAAAGCTGTTCTGTGGTGATGTCTCAAAATCTCTGACTTAGTATCCTTGATGAAGGTTAACCTAATAGGAAACAATTGCATGTTACATGCTCTGGCTGTTGTTCTATAATAGCCTAATAATGAAATGTATTAGTATTATTTTGAGTAATAAATAGTATGAGGGACATGTATGAAAACTGTCCAGGTCTAAGACTTTCTTTATTGCCCACAGCAACCAATCAGATCTCCCCTTCCATTTTTTCAGAGCTCTATATGAAATGAAAGGAAGCTCTCATTGGTTGCTATGGGCAACAAAGAAAGTCTTAGACCTGGACAGTTTTCATACTTGAGGCCCTTTGTTTCTCTAGAATTAGAAAGTTTTCCTTCTTTAGGTATAAGTATTTTGGCTGACTAGTTAGCATTGTCTGGATTACAGCATAAAATAGCACAGACACAAAGGGCCTTATGTATCAAAACTGGCCGGGTGTCTGTGTTGTCCATAGCAACCACTCAGAGCTCCCCTTTCACTTCATATAGTGCTCTAAAAAATGAAAGATGCACTCTGGTTGCTATGAGCAACAAAGAAATTTTTAGACCTAGAGAGTTTTCATACATGTCCCTCAAAATGTCTGGTGCTCTGTGCCATAGGAGCAATCCTATTTTTAATCTGTATATCTCTTGATTTTAATAGTTTTAGTTTTAATAGTTTTTCTGAGGCTCATGCACATAGATAAAGTATCTCACAAAAGTAAGTGCACCCCTCACATTTTTGTAAATACAGGCAGTCTCGGGGTCACGAACGAGATAGGACTGTAGGTTTGTTCTTAAGTTGAATTTGTATGGAAGTCAGAACAGGTACATTTATTAAACATAACTCCGGCACAAAAGGTTTTTTCTCAGTTTTGGATAATGCAGGGAAGAGTTTTTTCATTTGTTTTGCTGTCTGTGCCCCTGTTAAGAAGATTTCACCTCATGTGCTGCTGTGGCATCCAGGATATCTCTGTACTTGGCCGCATTCATCTTTCCTTCAATTACAACCAGTCGTCTTGCAGCTAAAAAACACCCCCATAGCATGATGCTGCCACCACCATGTTTCACTGTTGGGGATTGTATTGGGCAGGTGATGAGCAGTGCCTGGTTTTCTCCTCACATACTGCTTACAATTAACACCAAAAAGTTCAATCTTCGTCTCATAAGAACAGAGAATCTTATTTCTAATAGTCTTGGAGTCCTTCATGTGTGTTTTTACAAACTATATACAGCTTTCATATGTCTTGCACTGAGGAGAGGCTTCCGTTGGCACACTCTGCCATAAAGCCCCGACTGGTGGAGGGCTACAATGATAATTGTCTTTGTGGAACTTTCTCCCATCTCCCTACTGCATCTCTGGAGCACAGACACAGTGATCTTGGGGTTCTTCTTTACCTTTTTCACCAAGGTTCTTCTCCCATGGTTGCTTAGTTTGGCTGGACGGCCAGGTCGAGGAAGAGTTGTGGTCGTCCCAAACTTCTTCCATTTAAGGATTATGGAGGCCACTGTGATGAACCTTGAGTGCTGCAGAAATTATTTTGTAACCTTGGCCAGATCTGTGCCTTGCCAAAATTCTGTCTCTGAGCTACTTGGGCAGTTCATTAGACCTTATGTGCTCTGACATGCACGGTGAGCTGTGAGGTCTTATATAGACAGGTTTGTGCCTTTCCTAATCAAGTCCACTCAGTTTAATTAAACACTGCTAGACCGCAATGAAGGAGTAGAACCATCTCAAGGAGGATCAGAAGGAAATGGACAGCATGTAAGTTAATTTTGAGAGTCACAGCAAAAGGTCTGAATCTTAAGACCATGTGATATTTCACTTTTTCTTTAATAAATTTGCAAAAATATCTACATTTCTGGTTTCTCTCTTTCAAGATGGGGTGCAGTGTACATTAATGAGCAAAAAAAAATTACTTTTTTGATCTTACCAAATGGCTGCAATGAAACAGAATGAAAAATTTAAAGAGGTCTGAATACTTTTCGTACCCACCGTTTGTGACTGTAAACCGCTGTTTGAACACTAGGCAGGCTTTAGAAGAGGTCCAGTACTATTTGGCTTTTAGAGTGTTGCTTTTGTTTTCTGTCACCATGACGCATTTGAGGAGCCCCTGAGGTGTTAGAATAGTGAAGCCCCCCCAGAAATGACACTATTTTGGAAACAATACCCAAATTCATCAAGGGGTGTAGTAAACATTTTGACAACAAAAAATAGGGTGCAATGCAGTGTTTTTACAGTGTCACCTACTGGGTTAAATGACATGTTAACTTTATTCTCTAGGACAATACAATAATGACAATACCACATTTATACAGTTTTGTTATGTTTTACTAATTTTCCAAGATAAAAATCACTTTTTAAATCACATTAATATGTAGCCATATTCAAAAAGCCACATGTCATGACCATTTTTTATTTTTCTGTCAATTTGGTGGTACAAATGAGATTTCAATAACTTTAAATATATTTTAGTGTGGCAAGATAAACAAAAAATTATAGTGTATATATATCTACCACACCACACACACATCAGGTGAAATAAGTATTGACCATGTCACTAATTTTCTAGTTAAGTATATAAGTTTATGACACAAGGAAAAAGTATTGAACACTCTCACTGAAATGTATTTAATACTTGGTACAAAGGCCTTAGTTGGTGGTGACAGCTTCAGGACGCCTCAGGTATAGAGAAACTAGTCACATACATTGCTCCAGTGAGGGTTTGGCCCATTCTTCCACACAAACATGTACTCTGAGCTTTAGTTCCTTAGATTTTCTATTGGATTTGGGTCTGGTGAGTGGTTGGGCCATTCTAGCAGTTTTATTTTCTTTCTCTGAATCCAGTTGACAGTTTCCTTGGCTGTGTGTTTGGGATCATTGTCTTGTTGAAATGTCCATCCTTGTTTTATCTTCATCATCCTGGTAGATGACAGTAGATTTTATCAAGAGTGTCTCGGTACATTTGTTCATTCATCCTCTCTTCAATTACCTGAAGTTTGCCAGTGCCATTTGCTGAAAAACAGCCCCACACCATGATGTTCTCACCTCCAAACTTCACTGTTGGTATGCTGTTTTTGGGGTAATAGGCAGTGTCTTGGTGTGTATTATGGCATCCAAAATTTCAAGAGTTTTGGTCTCTGTTGTTGTGCAAACTTTAAATGCGCTTGAACATACCTTTTTATTCAGCAATGGAGTCTGGCGTGGTGATCATACATACAGGCCATGGAGGTTGTATGCATTACTTATTGTTTTCTCTGAAACAATTGTACCTCCTGAGTCCAGGTCACTCCGGAGCTCTCCCTCGGTGGCTCTTGGATAGCTCTTCTGATAATTCTTTTCACTCCTTTGTCTAAAATCTTGTCGGGAGCACCTGGTCTTGAAATTATGTTCTTTCCACTTCTGGTTTATGGCCACAACAGAGCTCACTGGAACCTTCAGTAGTTTAGAAATTCTTCTGTAACCAATGCCACTGTTTTGCAACAATAAAGTTTGGAAGATCTTAAGACAGCTCTCTGGTTTTACCCATCATGGGATGTTTCTTGTGTGGCACCTTGGAAATGAGACACCTTTTTAAAAGCCATTTGTTGAACCAACTGATAATATTTTCCCTTAAGGATTGCTTTCTAATTACTGATTTCAGCTTGTCATGATTTTCCATGGCGTTATACACCTTTTTTATTCATGTGTTCAATGCTTTTTCTCTCTGTCATTTCTTTGATTTCTGTGCCTGTGTGGACTGAATGGGTTGTGACCAACATCTTGTGAGAATTTAATGTCAATAGCACCTTTAAAAATATATTTGCTTAGAAAATTGGTGACTTGTTTAATACTTATTTCCCCCGCTGTATATATACATTTGTTTTTATTTAACTAGATTTCATTGTTAATTTTATTTTTATCAGCATGGTTCAAACATTCAGCTTTTTAGATGCACTTTTTAAAACCAAAACCGAAAACGGATGATAATTAGAGCATACATAAATAAAGGGGTTGTCTCACTACAAATATTATGTGTTCACATGCAGGGTATGGTAATTGAATTTTTTTTTAAAATATATTACTTTGTTTATTTTGCTTTGTTGAGGAGATAAGAGAGATTGTATCTACTCTGAGTACACATAGTGGACAGCTTCATTATTTCATTGGTGCCATGTTGGTACCAGAGTTTTTGATCACTTGTTTTTTTGTGTTTTTATCTGTTCAAATATTATTTAAAAACAATTTTTTGTCCCACTATGGGACTAAACTATGTTATCGTTTGATTACTATTATTCAACACAGCAATACATGACCGTATAACTATGTTTTATGCTTGTGCCAGGTAGTCTCTGGCAGGGCGTAATAGGCTTCATACATGGCAAATCAGCATTAAATCTGCAACACAATTGGAGAATTTGCAAAATTATATGTATCTTTATGCTTCTTTAATCCTTTGTGTATTTTTGCATTCTGTGTGAATTCATTTGAATGGTTTTTTTTTACCATGAGGTTTCACAAAGCAACTGTCAGCTTTAGACTTATACTTCCTGTTCAGGCTGATGGCAGATCTATAACAGTGATTTACACATCGTCTCTCCTGTTCATAGCTATTCCTATTACACTGACATGACTGCAGAAGATTTGTTAAGTGTAGTACACTAGGCTGCAAAGCTCTAAAGAGTGAAAGCTTCTCATTTAATTAAGTAAACTAAGTCCATTGCTAGAGATAAGACTCTGCACGAGGTTACTCACCATGGACAGATGGACTGACGGCAGCTTAGAGCGATGAGAGATCAGAGAGAGCAGGGAGTGGTAGTCGGTAACTTGTGTACACTAAGAGGAGATAAAATCTTCTTTTTCTCCTGACAAAATCAAAGGAACATTGTATTTGGTAATAGTCTTTAATTACCTTTCCCTACATGTTAAAAGATAATCATTGTAGTGAGAAAACCCCATTAAGTGTTCAGTAACATAGATCAAGATGTTTTCACCTCACAATTGCCTGTTGTATGGATTCATTAAAATAGTTGTACATATTGATCTGTTTTATTTTGTTTGAATGAGACGTGAACATTTATAGCTTTTTACGTTACATGCCAATGCTGCTGAAATACTAGCATGGACCTACTTGATCATGTATGCAGACTATATTTGCAGCTTGTTCTGGTCCTATGTTTGAACCAGGCAGCTGCCTAAACGTCTTTGTATTAAGAAGATACATAAAAAATAGAGTTGTTAATAATAAATTTAGCTCAGGGGTAAATTATGATCTTTACAGCCGTGGGTGAAAATCCATGGAGCCAGAAGAAAAATATTTCTTATTTACAGCTTTCATACCACCTCTTTTTGAAGGAGACTCCATTCAATCTTCCTGCTGAGTAATCTGCTGAATAATTGATTATCTTATAGATTTCTGCTGGCTCTGCAACAATTCTTAAAGCACACATTTCATCAGAAAAAAATGCACTCAGTTCTTCCACAATACAAAAGGAGGGCTTTACTTTTAAGATTACTACTATTTCTTCTAGCTATCTGCTCATTCATTAGTCTTAAAAAATACTAAAACAACAATAACAGACAGCGGCGATACTTGAGATGTTTTGATTGACTTTCCTTACTTCATCTCATTAGTTAACTATCCTGCAGATTGGATCTGTCATTTTCTTACAGAATTTTTAGACAGGTAACTCATCTAAGTAAGAAGGCTTAATATAAATATCACTTGATGTTTTTGTGTAATGCAAAACAGGAGGAAATTGTCACTTGAGTTATGTGAAAGTCATTTGGCAGACACACAAAAAAATAAGCATCCCCTTATACCTCTATATACACAGACAAAATTGTTGGTACCCTTCCGTTAAAGAAAAAAAGCTCACAACGGTCACTGAAAGACACAAACAAAATGGTAAAAATGTATTGACTTTCAGGCTTAGTGGATGGTGAGATATGAAGAGTACTGGACTATTCTGAAGTGGCTTTTATGAACCCAGATCTAAATCCTATTGAACATCTGTGAAAAGAGCTTAAACATGTAGTCTAGAGAAGGCACCTTCACACCTGAGACAGCTGGAGGAGCTTGCACACGAGGAGTGGGCCAAAATATCTGTGGACAAGTGCAGAAGTTTCATGAAGATTTATGGAAATCGTTTGTTTGCAGTAATTGCCTCAAAAGGTTGGGCAACAAAATATTAAGTTATGGTTATCATAATTTTTGTTCAGGCCAGTTTTATTAGTTTTTTCTATTTTTGGGCTGAAACATAATTCAAAAGCAAAGTCTAATTTTCATTAGTTGATTTTCAGGCAGTTCAAAATGATTATTACTTTTGACAGTATCAAGTTATTTTAGTGACCATTGTGGGTTTTTCCTTCTTTAACAGAAGGGTACCAACAAATTTGTCCACATGTGTATTTTCTAGATGTAGAAACCTGGCACATTGTTAAAATGTCTCCCAGCAATTTACAATCATGGGCGGCTTCTTGCAATAAAACTGAATGTTTTGTAAAAAAAAAAAATGTATATTACAATAGTTGCAGTCAATAATACCCTACAAGGACTGCATACGTTTTCCGATGAAATAGTGATATCACCAGCAAACTTATGTGGCCATTAGGGGCCGCATGTGGGAGTGGTTTAGTCTTCATTCAGCTACCAGACCATCTGAGCCCAGACTGAAAGTGAACTAATTAGTTTATGCTTATTTACAGTATCTCACAAAAGTGAGTGCACCCCTCACATTTTTGTAAATATTGTACTATATCTTTTGTTTATGGGACAACACTGAAGATATGACATTTTGACAAAATGTAAAACAATGCAACAAAAGTGAGCACACCCCTAAGTGAAAATGGATACATTGTGCCCAAAGTGTCGATATTTTGTGTGGCCACCATTATTTTCCAGCACTGCCTTAACTCTCTTGGGCATGGAGTTCACTAAAGCTTTACAGGTTGCCACTGGAATCCTCTTCCACTCCTCCATGATGAAATCACAGAGCTGGTGGATGTAAGAGAACTTGCGCTCTTCCACCTTCCACTTGAGAATGCCCCACAGATGCTCAATAGGGTTTAGGGCTGGAGACATGCTTGGCCAGTCCAGCACCTTGGTCATGCACTCCGCCCATCCACACAGACTGTTTTTAATCAGAGCAGAGGGTAGCTGGGATCTCCACATCCCTCAAAATATGGAGGCCTCAGCTGGCACTGAACAAAGGGAGATGTCAGTGTAAGTTCCCATCTGACCTGAGTTCACTTTGTCGCGGTGGATGGACACTCACAGTTTGGATTAAAAATGTGTGCTTTGAACCTAAAATTTTCATGTATCCAAAAAGTAGCAGAAATGCTTTTTGAAATAGCTTCTATGTTCATTTTGACACATAGCGTTTGCAGAGTGCTGCTGATATTTTGTTGTGTTTGCAAACCATGTGTAACATGTAAATGTTGCTGGAGATTCACCATGGATTTCAGTCCTGCCACACTGAAAGTAAAAATCATCAACAAAGCTGCACAGTTATCTATTCGGAAAATGTCTCCAGCATGTAGATGTGTAAAGTCTGATTCACTGAGGCACATTGGACACTTTACATTCTGTCTCCATCATACAATTTTGCATCAAAGTGTAACATTTTGTAAAATCTCTTTTATGCTATTAATAGATTTATTCTTGATTTTATTTCTTAAAACTGTAAAAAATACAAAGTGTATTTAAACAGAAATTTGACGAGCTTTTAAAACACTATATATTAAGAGGATTATATTTTTTTTCTGCCAAAAACTAGCTTTCCATCGCTGATGCATCTGACTGCCTAAATTGTCCCGCTTGCACATGCTGGTCCTGGGAGATAAAGAATCTGTGCGTACCACTTTTGGGGTCCTCCACGTATGTCTTATCACAACACCTGTTTACAGTGACACTTCTTATTTTACAATTGCCTAAATTAAAGATTCCTGGTCTTTAGTCTATACCAACATATTCCTTAATTTGTGATATTCTTGGTTAGATTTCGCTCCTCAGCATGTCCATACAACACTTACCACAAAGGGGGCTTAGTAACAACATGCATTGAGACTTGAGGTAATCTAGATCTTGAAACACATAGAACACACAGAAAAGACTCAATCAATTCTGAACTTTTAAAAAGATACCAAATTAGTCAGGACAAAAAAGTCCAGTGATAACCGTGATTTAATCCTCCAAACAGCGGCATTCATTCTGTCTATGCAGCCTTCTCAATAGTCCTGGTATTCTACAATCAGAAGAGTTATCTTTTTTTGACTGTACAAAGCAGAAACAGAGAATGCGAAGCACAAGCCCAATAAACTAATGATAACAAATGGCAATTTTTCAGTTTTTATTGTAGTAATGATGACAAAACAATTTCCCCATTAAACTTGTACATAGAATAGGAAAAAACCCTTCCGGGGACAGTCAGGGTACCCCCCTCCATGCTCACACCCCCATTTTGGCCCCCCAGCCCCCCCCCCGGTCACCCCCCTCTTACCGCATGACCAAGGCCCCGTCCACCCTGAAACAAGTTTTCGAAATACGCCTCCAACAGCCCCTTCACTTCCCCAGTCCTCAAAACTAAAAGGGCGCGGGGGGGCAACTGCGTATCGTAAAATAACACTGTGGCAGCGCGGTGACTTACCACGCTACCCCCGCAAAACCGAGGTCAGCAGGCGTTTTCCACTCGTGTCATCAGCAGGATGACCATGCAAACATCCACCCTCAGTCGCTTGTTTTCACTTGTCTAATATCCTTGGTATGATTATGACTTAATAAAATTACCTTCCTGTCCCACCCCCTCTGTGTTTTTGTTTTAATTTTACCTCTTCACTTCTTTTGCCTCATATCCTCCCCCCCCCCTTGTTAATTACCTTTCCACCCCACCCTCTTGTTTATCCGGGTTGCAGAGGGGTTTTAATTCAGTTTAAAAAGGGTTGGGGGGGTATTCTTGACCTTGGTCTTTAGGGGGGCCCACTTTTAAAAGTACGCAATTTTTTTTAAGTAAAAGGGGAAAATTTTAAAAACCAATTAAACAAGGATTGCTAAAGGTCCTGAAACTTTTCCTTTTTCGTTTCCCCTCAAAAACCTAACCTCCACCGCCTCTTTCCTTCCCCATCTCTCAACCTCCAATTCCAAAAAAGGTTGCCTTCCCCATACCTCTGCGGGGCAATAACTCTTCATCCCCCCCTGATTTTACCCTCTCATCTGTCTGCTCCCCAACCTGTTTCCCACTATAAATCCTTTCCTCACCAAACAACCCAACCGACTTAGTTACTTACTCCCACTTTTAAACCCCTCTTGCCCCTCCTCTGCTGGGGACAATCCCCAACCAGGGCCCCCTACACATTCCCCATTGTATGTCCAGCTGCTACGCCCTGTTCCTACAAACTCCATAACCCTAAAACTTAAAAAATTATTCCTTGGCCCTCCTTCTCCTTTTTCTCTCTCGAGCTCTCGGGAATAACGTTGTATCAAAAACTCTCCTACATACATAACCTCTTTATTCAATATTATCATTCCTTGTCTGAGGAAAACCGGGCTCGCCCTCTGACACAGTCTCTCCGCACTCTCCAACTTACCCAGGCAACAACTGGGGGAGGGGTTGGCCTTTCCTGTCAGCCCTTTCCCCTTTTTCCCCCACTCCTCCTACCTTTTAAACCCCCTCCTTTGAGGGTGCACTCTTCCGCTTCTACTCCCCCCCAAATCCCCAAGTGGAGGTCATCTACGACCCCCAGGCCTGCCACCCCTTCCTTGACCATTCCCTCCTCTTCTCCACTTTCTTTCCACTGATATCCCCCTTAAATGGTGACTTTAAACCTCCCCATCGACAACCCACTCTCTGCCAGCAACTCCTCTCACTCCCTCTTCCTTTGGGCCCCTTCCATGGGCTTTTGGGGCAACTATAAAGTGGAAAAACACTTAACTGTCTCACCCCCTTGCCCCCTATCGACTTTCTAATCTCCCCCCCTTATCTGCCACAAAATTGCTCACCTTTCCCCCCCACCCCACCTGCTCTTTCCCGTCCCACAATACACCCCGCAGGAAACCCCAAAACCTTAACCCCCACACCTTTTACTCTCTTGCCTCTCTCTACCAATCCCATTTTTGCCCGGCACACCCCTACTTTCTACAACCCCACAATCTCTCCCCACTCGATTTGGTCCCCTCTCACACACAAAAGAACCCCCAAAAACAACAGAAACCCTGGCCAAGACTTCATAAAAAAGCTAGGGGAGCTTCCAGAATTGCTGAAAGCCCGGAAAAAAACCCCGCTCCACCAACGACTTAGCACTACAAAAATCACTACAACATTTAAGTCTGCCTCACTACCCCCAAAAAGATTATTTTACCAAACTCATTCCTCTCGTTTTTACAACCCCAAAAAACTTTTTTACACCTTCAACGTCTCCCTTTTCCTCCCATTCCTCCCCCATTCCCCCTATCAGGAACGATTTCACCACTATTTTTTTTAATAAAATCAACCGCATCCAGAAACTTTCCCCCCCTGTCCCCCTTTGCCCCCATCCATGCCTGCACAGTCCCCACCGCCACCCCCTTTTACCTTTACCCTTTACTTCCCCCCCAATTGGCTTCTCCCGTCATCATGACAAGCTCTCCTCTCTCTCTCCAAATCCCAAACCCCACTACCTGTAACTTTATCCCCTCATCCACCTCATCCCCTTTGTGCTGTTATCCCCAGCCCCCACCACCTTTCAATCTATCACTAACCCTGGTATTTCCCTTCCTCCCCTTTAGCATGCCCCCATCACTCCGATCTAAAGAAACCATCTCTTGACCCCTCCCCCTTTTTCCAAATATCCCCCCATCTCCTGCTCCCTTTTGCCTCTAAACTCCTTGAAAGGGACATCCATCTTCAACTGTCCTCCCATCTGTCCTACAACTTTCTTCTTGACCCACTGCAATCTGGTTTCCGATCCCATCACTCTACTGAAACCACCCTAACCAAGGTCACCAATGACCTATTAACCGCCAAAGCCTCATGTCACTACTCGATCCTTCTCCTCTTAGACTTATCCTCTGCCTTTGACACTGTCGACCATTCCTTCCTGCTACAAATCCTCTCCTCCCTCGGCATCATTGACTCAGACGTTTACTGGATCTCCTCGAACCTCACTGAGCGAACATTCAGCGTCTCTCACTCTTCGACCACCTCCTCCTCTCGACCTCTCTCTGTTGGTGTCCCCCAGGGTTCAGTCCTGGGTCCCTTACTCTTCTCTGTCTACACTCTTGGCCTGGGTCAGCTCATAGCATCACACGGCTTTCAATACCACCTGTATGCTGATGACACCCAACTCTACATCTCCGTCCCAGACATCAACTCTCTACTGTCCAAGATCCCAGATTGTCTGTCGTCCATTTCCTCATTCTTCTCCTCCCGTCTCCTAAAACTTAATGTAAATTCATCATCTTTCCACCGTCCCACTCAATCCCTCCACCTGATCTCTCTATTACAGTCAATGGCTCCACACTCTCACCAGTCCCGCAAGTCCGCTGCGTTGATATAACCCTTGACTCCTCTCTGTCCTTCAAACTTCACATCCAAACCCTCACCTCTGCCTGCAGCCTCCACCTGAAAAATATTTCACGAATCCGCTCATTCCTCAACCCTTAGGCCTCGTTCACACGGCTTATTTAGCCGCGGATTGGAGCCGTACTGCGCGCCGGATTTGCGCTTCAGTACGGCTCCAATCCGTCCCTGTCATTACGGTAATCCACAGTTCTCATAGAGAACTGTGGATTCCGTCGCTCCTCCCCGCTCGGTGAATCCGCCGCGGGGGGAGAAAGTGACATGCACATTATTTACGGCGCGTACGCGCCGTAAATAATGCATTGTCTATGGGGCCGGCGAGCAGTGCCCCCGCCGCGCTCCCCGCCCCTTATTCAAGCCGTAACTGCGGGCGAGATCCGGCCCGCAATTACGGCTTGAATAAGCCGTGTGAACACGGCCTTACACTACAAAAATGTTGGTCCATGCCTTCGTCATCTCCCGCCTAGACTACTGCATCCTTCTCTGTGGCCTCCCGTCCAGCACTCTTGCTCCCCTTCAATCCACCCTCAACTCTGCTGCCCGTCTTATCCACCTCTCTCCTCGCTACTCCCCTGCCTCTCCCCTCTGCCAATCCCTTCACTGGCTTCCCATTACCCAGCGAATTCACTTCAGTTGCTAACCATGACCTACATAGCTCTCCATACCCTCTCCCCTCTATACATCTCTGCCTTACTCTCCAGATATCTCCCCTCATGCAATCTCCGCTCCTCACAGGACCTTCTTGTCTGCTCTCCCCTTATCAGCTCCTCACACAACCGTCTCCAAGACTTCTCCCGCGCTTCCCCCACACTCTGGAACTCACTTCCCCAACACATCAGACTCTCTTCCACTTTCACCAGCTTCAAAAGCAACCCAAAAACCCATCTTTTCAGGATAGCCTATAAACTATAGTACCCCTTCTGTCACTACACCCTCCACAAACATGTCTGCCCCCACCTTCTGTCTCTTTCCCCCTTCCTTGTAGATTGTAAGCCTTCGCGGGCAGGGTTCTCTTTCCCTCTGTGCCAGTTGATTGTCACATACTGTCAGCATTGAACTTGGTCGACTTATGTTTGTAAGCCTCTTTAATGTACAGCGCTCTGGAATCAATGGCGCTCTAAAATAATTAATAATAATAACTATGCTAGCTGGCACAGATGGCAATAAAACTTATAACACAAATGAAGCCAACCAGTGGTCACATGCAAGTAATACGAAGCTCGAACCAAAAAATAAGTGCATGGATTTACCAATGGATGATGGGCAGCAAGATGGATGATGACATGGGCACAGATGGAGATGAAAGGATAAATCGCTTGAACCCAGAAGCAAGACACCAAAAAAGCACATGACCATAACAACTAGCTTTCCCTGACATGTCCCTAACACTGACCCTAACACCAGACACCCTATCATGACATACTTGCTTCTCTATCTGACAATATCCCTACCAATGTCCATCACTATGCTAACTCTAACCAAAATAACCCTAAACCACTAAAGAGAACTCAGGAATAGAACATACTGCAAGACTGACACAGAACAGAAGCATCAAAGAGATAAAATCAAACCGGGCTCTAACAAACTTTGAATAGATAACTAACAAAAGCAGGACTAACCAAGCTCATAAGTGTGCATGGTCAGCTGATTGTCCAGAAAGTTGTTTGAGGCAGTTGCATAGCAACAACTTCATCTGATCTAGTAAGCAGGAGAGGATGAAATGTTAGGAGAATTCCTGCCATTCATAACACGATTGTTAAAAAGTAAATATAAAGAAAATTTGGTATTGCTCATAATATTTCCCTTAAAGCTTTAACTTGGCTATACATAGTAGATAAAATTTAGATATCAGTCTATATGTTGGTATGGCGAATGCCCCTTGATGGCAGTTCAAGTCAGAGGAAAGTAAGTCGTTGGTCAACATATCCATTCCTTTGTTCCCACAAGACATCAGCTGCTAACAGAGGTATCTGGCAGCAGCAATAACCCCTCTGCTCACTGAAACAAACATGCACGCTCAGCTAAGCATGCATACTTATGGTGGATTTGTGAGAAATGGCTGATATGAGTACTGGAAGCTATAGTTTTCAAAGGGAAGAAAAAAATAATACGATTTTAGTCATTGTGATCAACCAGTCAGCAGAACTGGGGAACTTTATATCCCTGCACTGCTGATTGCAGGGGTGCCAGTGCTGATAACCTCATTGATTCGACAGTTACTAATTATCCTATGAAAAGGTGGTAAACTTAAATTGTTGGAATAACTTTTTATTAAACTAAAATCTGTCCCATTGTCCAACCAATTAACTGCAACCTCTCATTGGTGGAAGCGGTTGTAGGTTGTAGGCATTAGTAAGAAGTTCTCTTAGACTTTAAGGCAAAGCAGGCAAAATCTGCAAGTGTGTCAATTTTATGGTGTGTCCAGTGTTTTCTTGACCAACATATTTACTGTCCAGTGGTCATCTACCTATCTGCTCTTCTGGTCTGCTATCTGTGACAGTACAAAAGGAACATGAAACCAAATCTTTCAGCTGATCACATGGAACTCCTGCCTTGGTATTCGCTATCACTGCAAGAAGGAACGAATAATTTCAATGTCATCTAACACTGCTCTGTTTCCTGAAACAATACCTCAGGAATTACGGGGAAGTTCATTTACTTATTTGTTTTTAATGTAATTTTTCAAGGAAGGCCCATAATAAAACATTTCAGGCAAAGTATTATAAGTGTGAAGTGGTTCTCTCACCTTGTCTCTGTTGTGGGAGGACAGAAAGAAAATGTTGTTTGTGAGTTTTCAGAGTGCTTGAACTGAGGTTTGAGAACCATGATAATCTTCTGCGGGACCTGCTGAGCTAGTTGCTCTTAACGTTTGAGTGTATTGTTTCAAAATTGCTGAAGTTTGAAATAAGTGGAATCTTATGTCTTCAGTAGTACTTGGGGATTATCTAATTATATTTTCCTCCTTGATCAGAGTTTCTCAAATGCAAGTAAATGTTTCAGTGCCCCAGAGGCATTGGATTGTAATGTGAAGCTTGCCGGTTTTAACACTAGCCATTTAAAATAAAAAGACTGTATCCCAAAACTTATTCTGATGCATTACTCCATGTTTCCAGAAATGTGTCTATGAAATGTTTAACATAAGTACTCTAAAAGGAGTGCCTCCATGGGAAAGGTTGAGAAAGATATATATTTCTGAAAAACACTGTGAACCCAGGTCTACACTGACATGGCTGTGGTACATATACACACACTCCAATATCAGTATTACACCATCAGCAAAAAGAGCTATAAACAACAAAAAGAGAGGTAGGAATAGTATAGGACCATCCGTACTGAGGTCCCGTTGTAGTCGTCGATGGCTTAAACATATTTTGATCAAAACGTGTGAACTAAGAACCTCAAAGTTTTTTTCATATATTGTAGATAGCATTAACACTTTTGTAGGTTTCCCTGTTGTTTATAGCTCTTTTTGCTGATGGTGTACTACTGATATTGGAGTGTGTGTATATGTACCACAGCCATGTCAGTGTAGACCTGGGTTCACAGTGTTTTTCAGAAATGTATTTTTGGTGCAGAACTATACGTTGCATTTGGCAAGTATTGCTTTTAACTTATACAGGGAGGAGTGGATGCCTCCATTTTTGGTTTTCTGCACCCCGCCCATCTACACAGGTTATTAGATCAGTGCGGTCTGCTTATATAGCTGGTGCCTTTTTTCTCTCTGGATTATAGAAGTCTGATGACTCAATGAGAGGTCTGAACTGGACCCAAATGTGAGGTAGGAATAGTATAGGACCATCCGTACTAAGGTACCGTTGTAGTCGTCGGATGGCTTAAACATATTTTGATCAAAACGTGTGAACTAAGACCCTCAAAGTTTTTTTCATATATTGTAGATAGCATTATAGAGAGATTAAGACGGTTACTGGCTACGGTTCTAAACTTACCTATGAGGAAAATTTCTGGTTAAAGGAAAATTGCCCTAACCTTGACAAGGTCTGATAGTTGAAGCCATTTAAGAATCAATTTCAAAAGATGACTTAGGAGTTCAGAGATCTGGAGTCCGCCCATTATGTGATATCAAGTGTCCATGTCATGGGTCATAAATGTAGGTGCTGGACTGAGTCCTTTTGTCATTGACTGAAATGATCTTATCAGCTTGAATTCCCAGATTTTTTTTTCTCTCAATCATTTTTAAAATGACCATCGAGTATTAGGACTTTTAAACCTGTCTGATTTTATAGTTCTGTTGTGTGTTGGGAATGTGGACTGTATTTGGTAAGAAATGGGTACAGCTTCTACATTTTTTTATTGTTACAAACGAAGGTGCCAGTTTCTGGTTGAAATAAGGATTTTTTTTAGGTTTGGAGTCTGTTTGTATGAGAGGAGAGGTAAATTTGGAAATATTTACTCTAGTCTTTTGTCTTTCTGAACTATGGGTGTGAGATTAGCAACAATTTTCCTCAAGATGTTTACGTCGGGTTTATTTGTGACCATTAAAGGCACCTGCTGTTATCCTCCTACTGCGTGTAATGCAAAAGGCTGCTCCTTGAAATCCTTGTAGCTCTGTGTAGATACTCATATGACTAGTGGATGGTTTCTTTGTTGTAAGAATGCATGCCTCAGCAATTGATAGCAGGTGTTGTCTTCTATCTTTAATGCCTGAACAAATCCAAAAGGATTGCAGAGTTTGTCTATAGATGGTGGACTACTTTTTGGGTCTTAGGTTAAAGCTGTTCTATCTAAGATATGCCGGTGTTTCTTTAGGTTTATGGTGGTTGGTGTCTAATAAATATATCTGCGATACATTTGGTTGTGTATAGGAAATGGTCTACTAGGTTGAGTCTAGGAAATGTATTGTAAATAGTTAGTAATGAGTCTGATAGAGAAGGGGTCATTAAAGTTTTTATGTAAGGTTAGCAGCTCATCTTCAGAACCTGTGCAGATTAGTATCAAAACATCAATATATTGGAAGTATGCTGGAAGTTTGATGTGCGAATTAATAAGAACTCCTCTAGTTTAGATGCCAATCTCACATATCTAATATCTCTGATTCTGCTCACTGACCGTGGATGTGAGTCGTATAACAGCCAGGAGCCTCTTTACTTGAAGTAGGAGCTGAGTCCTCTCCATGCACTCTTTGCAACACCATGAAATAATAGTACATCACATGTTGTTAGGGGGTAAAACTTCAGACCATTAAGAGCAGTAGGGAGAGACCTGCGAGGATTCAAAGATCTTTATCAAGTAACTAGCAGACCTTAAAAGGTATAAATAATATCGCCATATATCAGGGAGCCCAAACAGTAGTGCTAGATAGCAAAAAGCCACCAACTACTTGTTCCCTACAAATAGGAACAATGGAACTGCATGTATGAAAACTGTCTAGGTCTAAGAGTTACTTTATTGCCCTTATCAACCAATCAGAGCGCCACTTTTATTTCAAATAGTGCTCTGAAAAATGAAAGGGGCGCTCTGATTGGTTCTTATGGGCAACAAAGAAAGTCTTAGGCCTAGACACTTTTCAAACGTGTCTCCCAATGTTCTTGAACCTGCATGGGCCCCGCGGCACTTAGTATTGTGCCTGATTTTCCAGGGGCGTGCGGGAGAACCGTATGAAGCTATAGATTTATAACTTCAGAATGGAGATTCTAGGCACATTCCGGCTGGAACAGGTATACCACTTTAAAAGTGGTTTACCTGAGTCAGAAGTGTTGTCTTAGTGCTAGAATGCACCTGATTTATGACCCGCAGTAGAACAGGTTAATAAATCAGGCACATTCTATACTATTATAATGCGCATAAAAATTGGTGTCTTAATGCCAATAATCATGTATGCCACCCTATGGGCGTTTTGGCCCTTTAATTCATATAGAGCCGGCACGTGCACCCTAGGAAATGGGTGCGCCCGCCAAGCCAGAGCCGAGGAAAGAACAAGAACGAGGATTGGTGAGTAGTGGGGAGTCAGGGTATGACTGCGCCTGTGGCCCGGTGCACGGACCAACACACAGCCCACGATATGGACTGCAGTGCAGGTCGTGACACATAGTAAAACATCAGACTATCCATCAATCCCTATGCTAATTGAAACTTCATCAATGTGGCTTTAGAAGGGTTGTCCTACTCTCACCAAAATTTAAAATTAGTCCTCGATTATATAAAATAACAAAACAATGTACTCACCATGTGAATCCACCAGCAATCCAGCATTGAAATTCTGCCATGTCCTGCACTGTTTGCTTTTGGTAAGCATGTGATTACTGCATCCAGTCAGTGGCCTCAGTGATCATGTGCTGTCCTACTGACATCATTGCTCACATGCCATTCACATCCTGAGTGGTAATATCAATGAAAGGGAAGACTCTACAAGCAGAGAAGAGAACCTTGCTTGTCTACTCCATGAACTGGAGTAACAAATAACAGCTAAGACTGGCACATTACATTGTCTAAATGAAAAGGGATGATGCATGGGTGCTGTTTAAACATTTTGGTGGTATACATATGCTATTTCATTTTAAAATTTATTAGGATTCAAGGTAGAACAAGGACAAGTTGAGGAAAACTATTTCATACAGTGTTTTGTTGCCAGTGTTTTTGGTATCATATCATGACAAGCATAATCTACATGCCGATGACGCAAGCACTGCAAGGATGCCCATTCAAACAGAAATGGGGCAGCATTTGTAATACACAGCATAAATTATGATGCTCATATATGCAGTTAAAAAAATTAATAAAAAAAAACTGCAGTAAAAATAATTATCAATTGATACAAACCAAAAATGATGTCTACATAAAGTACAACCTATTAGACAAAACAAAGCCTTATACAGCTATATTGAACATAAAATAGAGAAGTTATATCCGGTTCCTTATGATCTGGACCTCAAGCAGTCAAAAGTGAAAACCAAATTGTTGATCTTGATAATGTAGGAGCCTTCAATATGTGATACTGTGCCATTTACTGGCTTGAACTGGCTATGAATGAGAAGATTAAGTTCTGAACAATTATATGATTATTATTGGTTCTGATCAATAAAAATCTGCTCTATCAATTATAATTGTAATAGAGCAGAGTTATTGCACTGGACGTATTACCTGGTTTTGAAAGGTAAAACACAGAAGAGATGCCACAGCAGATTCATTCTTGTGTCCCAGTGGTCAGACCCACACTGCTCACATGTTCATCCAGGGCGTACATGATTAATCTCCCATAATACAGACCATCTTTGGTTCCTATTTATGGACCGATTTTACTCACTGCAAACATAAGCGTTTCTTCCCTGGAGCTTTTCTTTCCCTTTGTATATTGAACTGATTTGCATTTCTGAATATGTTGTGTTTAGATTTTAAATTATGTGATTAAAGACCAGAGGATAAAAATAAATATTACAAAATAGTCTAGAAATAAATATTACAAGATTTCTGTGGCTGCAGCAGAAGATACTTCATGAACTGTGAATTTTACTGAAGCAGAACTGCTGAGTGAAGTGTTTGTTTTGCTAGCTTGATTCTCAATGACTTTATCTTCCATTAGTTCTTAGAGACCAATTTTCATACTGGATTGGGAAGAGGAAACAGATGAAAGACAAAGGAAAGAAATGATGAAATTTTATGTATTATTACATTTGTTACTAATGACTTGGACAAATCAGGGGAGAGGTATTGAAAATGTATTCATTATTATATATCATGTATTTAACAAGTCACGGTTCATTCTACATGCATGTGGGCACATTTGGGTTACACCCTATGTCAGGCTAACACTCTGTCAACTTTTAACACATCTGGGGGGCCATGAAATACATAGTTGGCCTTGTAGAACGCCGCTGCGTGTCTGTCATTGCCGGCAGTGATAATCTCACTGCTAATTGTTATCTCTGGGTCCGTTCTGATGGACCCAGAGACGCATTAGAAAAGTGGATGTTCACACAGAGGCAAGATGCCGTGTGAACATACCCTTACTTGTTTTTATACATTTTTGTTATGACCGTGTATCCAAGTTCTTTTGTAAATAGCAATAATTTAGATGAATGGTTGTTGCCTAAAAGACAATTAACATATGTAGACGTGTGTGCAATACAGCAGTTCACATTCTATAGTCAAAGTAATAATAAGCGTGAAGCGTGAGCTATCCTCAATGCACTCATTATGGCCTGCCACCAACAGGGCTTTCACAGAGGTGGATCTTTGGGGAGAAACCATCATGACATTCCTATACCAGCAAAACTCAGGATTGTGAGATTGTGAGTTTTTACCAGAATGTTTATTTAACAATTACCAAAGTTTCCTGTTACATCAGATTAGCTTACATTTATTTTAATTAAGGATTTAGCTGATGCCAGGGTGCATACTAGGTGGTATACAGAAGTTGTAGCTGTTCATGAATGTTCTGTCTGAAACGAAAATGCATTTTGCCCAGCCAGAGGCATAATCTGAAGCTTCTAAACCCAATGCAAAATTTGTAACATGCCCTCCACCCCCACCACACACACATGCCATGATCGTGTCTTCTTACTGCATGTGGCCCATTAGCCCACTAAGAAACCAGCACTTGGAAGCAACGGCTATCTCTACACCCGTTATTAGTGGGCATAACCATTATGGTATGTTCACACGGTGTACGCGCCGCAATACGCCGAGTGTTTTGGAGCGATGCATTGATCAGCACGTCTATCCAAAGCATGTAGGGGGGTTTCCAGGTGGTGGCCCCATAGACATTCATTGTCAGCGGCGCGTATTTGCCGCTAACAATTGACATGTCACTTTTCTCCCCCAGCGTAAAATACAATCATATTGTACGCGCAGGGAGATGACGCGTAATCCATAGTTCTCTATGAGAGCTGTGGATTGCCGTAATTGCGGTGTGCATTTCGCCACGTATAACGCGCAATATGCGTCAAAATACGTGGCGAAATGCGAGGCAAAATAAGCCATGTGAACATACCCTAAGGCTGAATGTACACTGGGGATATTTGTTCCAGATTTAGTCCCAAGTTTGTTGCAGATTTTACTTCAAATTTTTCTACAATTACTTCACTGGGAGAAGACAAAATCTGCTGACAAAATTCACAGCAAATCCATCCCGTGTACATTCATCCTAGGGGTCACACTTGAAAAAAGACCCTAATCTAAGAGGACTCAAGGGTCTCCTCTCACCACAGACTGACTGAACTGCTCTACTGCCTTACACAATGCTTCTTCACCTCTATATCCTTTCTGTATGAGGACAGGGCTCCAAGGTGCTGATACCCATATCACACTATGTCAGACAGCAAAGATGGTAAGTTTTACTTTTATGTGTTGTCATGACCATATGACCAGACATATGCTTGGGAGCAATTGGAAGTTGGGTTCTGAATAGGGTCCCAGGCAGTTGGAGGTATTTCCCAGGAATCCAGGTCATATGTCTTGAATCCCCCTGGTTGTTTATTTAACTGTTTGTGCATTCTCAGGACACACAAACAGTTAAAAAACATGGTGGTGTGGCAAGCAGGAGGAGATGTACAGATGTTGTGGTGGATAACCTGCTGGGATCTGTAGTTCCACACAGCTAAACAATGGTCACAGCAGCTAGAGTGGGATGCAGGCCCTGGGGTGCGTTCCTGAAGCATGCACACACACTTTTGTCAAATAGTGGGGTTTGTACAAGGTGGATCTCTGTCCCCCAGGACACTCCTAGATTAATATGCCTGGTGACTGGAGGGAATGTCCATGATGTTATGTGCAGAATAAAGTGACAAGACACCAGGAATATGGTGATGCATACAATACAGTCTCTGAGCACAAATAGTGGATGACACTTGTGAGCTGAATTCCCTGTTAGCTAGTAGGCAGTTGAAAACAGGTGTGGTGAAAATACTAGATAGACAGTTCACTCCCTTTGCCTTGCATTTATTTGCCTTGCGTTTACTTGCCTTGCCCTGCATTGACACAGTTAAGGATTTGTTCTCTAAGTTAACCTTCACCACTTGGCTTATGGTGGGATACTTGTAGGAGATCAGTTTGTACTCACAGATAATTAGCGGCAATGTCCTATGGCAGGATGCCGTTCTAGCTGGAACATGACTAGGTAGCCACGAAACTCTGGTCATAGCTGAAGGCCTGATTTGGATAACAGACAAGCAAATGGGTCCTTGAATCAACTTCTCCTCTCTAATTTCACGACTTCTATGGATACAATGTGAATCGGTTTTTCATCTGAATATTTCCTCAGTAGGGACTGGAGTTAAGAACTAGAGAGGGTTGCTATCTTTGCAGAGGTCTGGGTGGTCCTTCTGCGTTCCCTGGACAAGTATCTAAGATAAATATCTGGGCCACGGGCTGCTGGAGACATAGCAAGCACACGCAATCAGAGCAGACTTGTCTGCATACCGGCCTCTCCAACCAACCAATGACCAACTGACTAATGCATTAAATAATCTTTTCCCCACTCACTTGACCTTTTGTTCCTGTCTTTGGGTGTGGGTACACAAAGAGCTCTGTGGACCTGCAAAGTGCGACCAATACTTAAAAAATATTTTTTTTCTTCAGCATCACAATAGTTCTATCTTCTGAAAATAAAATGATTCCTTTATTTTCATCACGTTAAAATAGGCAGTTACATCATGGGTCATAGCTAGAGATGGGCGAATTGATTCTAACGAAGTGGAATTCGTATAGAATTTCAGGAAAACTTCGGTTCTGAACGAAGTCGAACTTTGGGGTACTTCGGGTGAACGAAGATGGTGGCTTTTTGATTGATAAAATGGCTGCGAGCACATGGCGTTACATGGGGCAAAGCACTCTGGGAGGAAGAAGGGCATAGACTGTATGACATGTGCAGAGATGAAGCCAATCAGAGACCGGTGGGATTCTGTGACGTCACCGCACTATATAAGTCCGGGCGCGACGCTGGGAGCTCACACTCCTCTCACTGTACTGATTAGGGAAGGTGCTGCCGCGACTGCTTTGTAGTTAGACTCTTACTGAAGAATGATTTTTATACAGCGATTTTTGGGGGGTGTCTCAGCTTGTCTCAGAGGACTGCTTCTCTTAACTTTCTATTTCGATTTTGTGGGGTATTGGATCTGAAGTCCAGTGTGCGTCCCACTGCAGCTGCATATACATTTTAATGCTATCTGCTCACAGCACATTGAATATCCAAGGGGGATCTAAGCAGTTCCTCTGTATTCATTTAAAGAAACAGCGTTTTTACAATACAAATACCACTTCATTTTTGGCTGCTCAATTCTTTTGCGCAATTTACATCCAGGGGTTAATTAAGCGTTGTTCTGCTGTTGTGGTCACTAAAGTCTTTTTCACCGCCAAAAAAAGACATTTTTTCCTGTAGCCTAATTCACAAGCGAAGGTTAATTACAATTTTTTCTCTTGTTGTGTAGCGTAGAAAACACGCCATTGTAACACGCTACAAAGCTCGTAGTTTGTGGTTGCTCAATTGTTTGGCGCAATTTACATCCAGGGGTTAATTAAGCGTTGTTTTTCTGCTGTGGTGACAAAAATAAACCGTTTTTCACCACCAAAAAATATATTTTTCCTGCAGCCTAATTCACAAGCGAAGGTTAATTACAATTTTTTCTCTTGTTGTGTAGCGTAGAAAACATGCCATTGTAACATGCTACAAAGCGTGTATTTTTTGGTTGCTCAATTCTTTTGCGCAATTTACATCCAGGGGTTAATTAAGCGTTGTTCTGCAGTTGTACTCAGTAAAAGAAACTTTGTTTTTCACCGCCACAGAAGAAATTCTGTAGCATAATTCATATCCGAAGGTTAATTAAGCCTGTTTGTGCTTTTATATTCAGTAAAATACACAGAGTTTTTAAACGGCACATACAAGTCAATTTTTCCTGCCCATTTGTGGAGCGCAATTTATATCCAAGGGTTACCCAAACTTCTTAGTGGGTTCATTTGGAGTCAAATACAGGGTGTGTATTTATCATATACAGATATCTTCATCAAACAGTGTCTGTACATTTTAGAACAAACAGTATGTCAGACAGAGAGGTGGCAGGTTCTTCACCTGCGAGTGGCAGAGGCACAAACATTCCAGGCCCAGGTCGCAGCACAGCAAGGGGACGTCGCAGCAGGGGTCACTCGGTGAGGCCACAACTGCCGCTGTCATCTAGCGGCCGTGTGCTGACTAGCAACCCAAGGGTTCTTGATTGGTTGACTAGGTCATCCACTTCCTCCCAGATGACATCTGACAACCCAAGCCAGGAGTCGGTGGGAACATCAGACACGACCCTTAGTTGGCATGGCCCGGGAGCGGGTCAGCGGCCGTCACCCGTCCTCAACCTGCCTATGTCCCATCCGGTTCCCTCAGCCAGAGATCTACTATGTGGTCTGGGCTCAGCGCCACTATATAGCGAGGATGAACAATTTGAGGAGGGCAGTCAGCAGCTACTTGGCAGCGAAGAAATGGGGCCAATATCCCCTGCTTCTTGCAGTAGGCTGCAAAGTATAGATGTGGAGAGTGGCATGGGAGGTCATGTTGTGAGGGGTCAGCCTCTGCATACCAAGACCGGTGATGAGGACAGCAGTGACGATGAAACACAAATAGATGATGGTGTAGCCGACTGCACTTGGGAGCTGGGTGAGGCAAGGGCTTCAACATCGTCAGGAGAAGAGGGCGTCAGCTTGTGCGTCAGGCAGCGGCGCGCCAGCAAGTGGATAGTGTGGTCGTGAGTCAGCAGGGTAGCAGCAGTGTGAGGTCGGGAGCCAAGCAGCCACGGGGTAAAAAACCCGCTTCGCAGGTCCAAGAAAGTAGCGGCACAGGGGCTCAGCGAGGCAGCGGCGGTAGTAGTCACTCACAGTGCGGAGCGTTGGCGGTAAAATCTGATACTCGGCAGTGTGGCAGTTCTTTGCTAAGACACCGGAGGAGCCGAATATAGATATATGTAGAATCTGTGGGCAGAAAGTGAAGCGTGGCCAGGGAGCTAACGTTGGCACCATGGCCCTGCGTCAACACATGCAGCGGTCACCATCTGGTGGCCTGGGAGAAACGTGGCTCAGATGTGGTGGTCCATCCTGTCGCCACAGCAGCAGCAGAGCCCAGTGGCACGCATGCCATTGCAGCCAGTCAAGGCTCCACCACCTCTGCAGAAGGGAGCTGTTTCTCTTTGACATCATCTCCCGGTCCAGATGCTCCTACTCCTCGCTACTCATGGCGCAGCAGTCGTTCAGTGAGGCGATTGCAAAGAGACAACAGTATGCGTCCAACCATCCTAAGGTGCAGCAGCTGACGTGCTCCTGTCCAAGTTGTTGGTACTGCAGTCCCTCCTTTCAAATGGTGGAGTCTGCACCGTTCAGAGAACTAATGGCTTGTGCCGAGCCGAGATGGAGAGTTCCAAGCCGTAATTTCTTTTCCAAAAAGGCAGTACCAGCACTTCATAAATATGTAGAACAGAAGGTGGGCCAGTCCTTGAGCTTATCGGTTTGTTCCAAGGTGCACGGCAGCGTGGACGTCTGGACCTGTAACTACAGTCTGGGCCAGTACATATCCTTTACGGCCCACTGGGTGAATGTGCTTCCTGCCCAGGCACACCAACAACTTGGAGAGGAGACGGCGCTTTCTCCTCCACGTTGTCAAACTACGGCTCCTGCGCCAATGTCCGCCTCCTCCTCTTCCTCTTCCACCACCATCTCAGCCTCCACAAGTACTGCTCCATCATACCACATGTGTAGGGCACAGCGGTGTCACGCAGTTCTACACCTGGCTTGCCTCGGCGAACGAAGTCACACAGGGGAGGAACTGCTCCGCGTAATGCAGCAAGAAATCGATGTGTGGCTTTCTCCGCGCCAACTGCAAATCGGAACCATGGTGACGGGCATTGGGAGGTACATGGTGTCCGCGCCTCACGAAGAGGGATGGTCGATGCACCCTGCATGGCGCATGTGTTCAATCTGGTTGTGAAAAGGTTGCTGAAGTCTTCCACCGATCTTCAGAAGATTCTGAAAATGGCCAGGAAACTGTGCATGCACTTCATCCATTCCTACAAAGCCAGGAACACCCTCCACCCTCCACTCTGATATGCGATGTTTCCACCCGTTGAAATTCCAGCCTGCACATGTTGGACCGACTGTATGAACAGAGAAAGGCCATTAACGATTTTTTGATGATCCAGGCGGACAGGAGTACTCCCCTATGTAACTTTGATGTCAACCAGTGGCAGCTCATGCGTGACACCTACCGTTTGTTGAGGCCATTCGAGGAGGCCACGTTATTTGTCAGTCGCCAGGACTACGGGATGAATAACGTCATTCCACTGCTTCATGTCTAGAACAGATGCTGAAAAATCAGTCTGGGCAGGGGACTGGAGACGTGGCGACTACATCTCGCGGCCACATGAGTCTGGTGGGGACTGTAATGGAGGAGGAGGAGGAGCAGGAGGACATTGGAGCAGAAGCATTGTCTGGTGAAATGAGTGAATTTTCTACCCAGGTGACAAGAGAGGAGGAGCAGCTGGAGGAGGTAGATGGAGATGAGGAAGATGAGGCAGATGACCCGCAAGCACCATGGCAGTACACAGTGGAGATGGAGGCAGGGAGCCCCTCGGAGTCACTTGTGCAGATGGCCCGCAGCATGCTGATTTGCCTGGCTAGTGACAGCAGAATAGTCAGCATCCGGCAGAGGGATGACTTCTGGCTCTCCACTCTATTGGACCCTCGCTACCGGTCCAAAATGGGAGCTTTTTCCCAGCTATTGAGAGGGAGGACAAACTCAAATACTATACTCCATAGTCAGTTGGCCGCTGCCTATGTGCGGCATCGTCCCTCCTCTGACAGGTCTGACCGGGGGGGTTCTTCAGCGCTCACGTACTACTGCCGCGGCTGCTGGGGGAAGGTGGGGGGTCGGAGCAGTACCAGCTCCATCAGCAGCAACCTAAGTCTGGAGTCACTGATGAGCAGCTTCCTTCACCCGCCTAGTGAGGAGGGCAGTCGCCAGCAGCAGTAGCAGCAGGACCTGGAGCAGACCCTGAACCAACAGGTGGTGGCCTACTTGGACAGCACTCTGCCACCCCAGTTAGAAGATTCGCTGGGCTACTGGGCAGCCAAACTGGATGTGTGGCCGCAACTTGCCGAGTTTGCAGTGGAGAAGCTGCCTTGCCCAGCCAGTAGTGTGGCATCAGAGCGGGTGTTCAGTGCGGCGGGGCCATCATTACCCCAAGGAGAACCCGCTTGTCCACGGGAAATGTGGAACGACTGACCTTTGTCAAGTTGAATCAGGCGTGGATCGGCCAGGATTTCCACACACCAATGCCTTAGGCGTCAGACTACATCAGCCATGACGCCTCACCCAAACTACCTGCCTCAGCCACTATTCTGATGCCGCCACCCGCCTGATGCCACACATCTGCTGACAGTTTCTCCATCTGCCACCAACCATCTTTACCAGGGACTGGTATTGCCACCCACCTCCACACTCTGTCATTGTGCCACTGTCTGACCTCATGCTGCTGTTGTTGCTGGTGCCATGACATCCACACTGTGTCATTGTGCCACTCTCTGACCTCATGCTGTTGCTCCTGCCGCCGTCACCTCCACTCTATGTCATTGTGCCACTCTGTGGCCTACTCCAGTTTTTGCCACCTCCAGAATGTGATTGTGCCACTGTCTGACCTCATGCTGCTGCTGTGGCTGCTGCCGTGACCTAGACACTGTGTCATTGTGCCACTCTGTGGCCTATTCCTGTTTTTGCCACCTCCAGAATGTCATTGTGCCACTGTCTGACCTCATGCTGCTGCCGCCGTCACCTCCACTCTCTGTCATTGTTCCACTCTGTGGCCTACTCCTGTTTTTGCCACCTCCAGAATGTCATTGTGCCACTGTCTGACCTCATGCTGCTGCCGCCGTCAGCTCCACTCTCTGTCATTGTGCCACTCTGTGGCCTACTCCAGTTTTTGCCAACTCCAGAATGTGATTGTGCCACTGTCTGACCTCATGCTGCTGCTGTGGCTGCTGCCATGACCTACACACTGTGTCATTGTGCCACTCTGTGGCCTATTCCTTTTTTTGCCACCTCCAGAATGTCATTATGCCACTGTCTGACCTCATGCTGCTGCTGTGGCTGCTGCCGTGACCTAGACACTGTGTCATTGTGCCACTCTGTGGCCTACTCTTGTTTTTGCCACCTCCAGAATGTCATTGTGCCACTCTCTGACCTCATGCTGCTGCCGCCGTCACCTCCACTCTCTGTCATTGTGCCACTCTGTGGCCTACTCCAGTTTTTGCCACCTCCAGAATGTTATTGTGCCACTGTCTGACCTCATGCTGCTGCTGTGGCTGCTGCCGTGACCTAGACACTGTGTCATTGTGCCACTCTGTGGCCTACTTTTGTTTTTGCCACCTCCAGAATGTCATTGTGCCACTCTCTGACCTCATGCTGTTGCCGCCGTCACCTCCACTCTCTGTGATTGTGCCACTCTGTGGCCTACTCCAGTTTTTGCCAGCTCCAGAATGTCAATGTGCCACTCTCTGACCTCATGCTGCTGCCGCCGTCACCTCCACTCTCTGTCATTGTGCCACTCTGTGGCCTACTACTGTTTTGCCACCTCCAGAATGTCATTGTGCCACTGTCTGACCTCATGCTGCTGCTGCCGTGACCTACACACTGTGTCATTGTGCCACTGTCTGACCTCATGCTGCTGTGGCTGCTGCCGTGACCTACACACTGTGTCATTGTCCCACTCTGTGGCCTACTCCTGTTTTTGCCACCTCCAGAATGTCATTGTGCCACTGCCTCACCTCATGCTGCTGCTGCCGTGACCTATTCACTGTGTCATTGTGCCACTGTCTGACCTCATGCTGCTGCTGCTGTTGATGCCGTCAACTCCACACTGTGTCATTGTACCACTCTTTGGCCTACTCCTGTTTTTGCCACCTCCAGAATGTCATTGTGCCACTCTCTGACCTCATGCTGCTGTGGCTGCCGCCGTCACCTCCACACTCTGTCACTGATGTTGCCACCTGAGCTCTCAGCTTGTTTTTTTCCAGCTGTCGCTGCCATGACTTTATCAGGCTACATTCCCCCTTCAGTTTTTTGGTCAGTTTTGCCCTCTTAAGTGCCCAGGGAATTTTATAGTGAAGCGATTCTGAGAGCGGCGGCAGTCATGTGCGTGTCATACTAAAACACAACATTGTATGAAGACCAAACCAAGCTTCCTCTGCATATTTAAGCATGGCACAACGTTCTACAGCACCCTGCAGGCTCTGTGTAGTCTGGAAATAGCTGTTTTTTAACGTGATTCGTCCCGAAGTAATTCGGAACGAAGTTATTTTTTGTCGGGAAATTCGGCAAAGTGAGCGAACCGAATTTCGAGAAATTCGCCCATCTCTAGTCATAGCAGTCATGTTTGGGGCTCCAGCACTTATTCATTGCTCACCATCTTTCTTCTACATGCATAATATAAAACCACATAGTGCACCTATACAAATGTCAATTCCCCGTCACATGACCAATTAATTAATTGGTTGAACCACCTCCTATGTGTGAGCCGGGTGTTACCCCACTGCACTAACTTATGCACTCTTAAGTGAAAACAAAGCAGATCATTGTGTAATAGCTATTGATCACATGTTCCATTAAGTGTAACATTTTCTCGTACAAACCATGGAATGTTCCTAGCATTCTATTATGTTAATACAACCACGGCTCCTACGATCCTATATGGGGTTATGCCTATTCACTTCACTTTACAACCACATATACATACATTATTTTAATCCAATATTAGTTGTATAATAACTTCAAATTCCTATCATCATGTTGGACACATCTTTTAAAACTGTTAAAGATTTGGTGAAAAATATGTTCCACTATTGCATTGTATAGTTTACCCTGACTACCGTTACATAAGTATTCTCCCCAGCAACCGCTGGAGTCAGGAGTCCCGGCTAGGTCTTTTTAATAATGTGGCTCCGGACATCCTCAGTTCTCCTAGCATATCCATCCAAGTATATAATATTGTAACCGCATAATCTAATCATAATTTCTGTACGCCCTGCAATTAAGCCGTGTGAACATACCCTTACAGCCACCAGCTCCATGATGTCAGCATGGAGGAGTTGGAGAGCATTCCAGTGGCAACCTGTGAAGCTCTAGTGAACTTCATGCCCAAGAGAATTGAAGCAGTGCTGAAAAATAATGGTGGCCACACAAAATATTTCCACATTGTGCACAATTTGTCCATTTTCACTTAGAGGTGTACTCACTTTTGCTGCCAGCAGTTTAGACATTGATGGCTGTGTGTTTAGCTATTTTGAGGGCTCTTCAAATTTACACTATTATCCAAGCTGTACACAGACTGTTTTAAATTGTATTAAAGTGTCATATCTTCAATGTTGTCCCATAAAATGATATAATACAATATTTACAAAAATGTGAGGGGTTTACACACATTTGTAAGATACTGTTTATAGACCCTGGCAACTCTTTTACTGTTTTGGAACTGGGCTACTGGAGGAAACTGGGAATTACCGAGTGTGCTTGAGGGTAATTAGAAGTGGGACCTGGAACAATGTAATGCACTTGAGTGGGGTCCTATGAACTGCTTTGCACAGGGGCCCCTAATGCTATTAAGACGGCCCTAATGGTCATGTCAATAGGGGTGTAGCAGAGGTCACCTCTTCATCCACTGTGTTTGGGACTGAGGGAAATGCTGTAGCTTAGTACAGTGTGTTACCGCTACTATATTCAAACAGAGGACTCAGAACCTATGTTATTGTAATTAGTGGAGATCCCACCAGTACTGGTCTCCCAAAAATCACACATATATCACCTGTCCTGTAGTTAGCTTATATATGTTGTAAATAGGACAACCCCTTTAACTGCACTGTTCTCACTTTTTGCTGCATAGAGCTGGTGTCTGACAATTAAGTGGTATATCAAGTGAGTGCTGTAAGGAGACAAAATGGAGGACAGGCGCACCTTGTGTAGTACAATTAGAACAGTAGCTCAAAAGAACAAGTGACAGAACCATTTCCCATTTTCCTTGGCTTGCTATCTGCTGCCCTTTTATACAGTGTATGCCTGGGATTTGTTTATATCTATTCCTTATGGGGGACTAAGAAGGTAAAGGGTGCAGCCTATTTTTGCAGTTCTTTCTCCCCAAAAAGAATGTCCCTTATATCAGCATATATCACATGTCTTCTAGCAGATCTCTAGATGTGTGGACCTATGAACAGATTACTATCATATACAAAAGGGCAATTTTATTTAACACACACTCTTTTTATATCCACGACCCTCTAACTGTATTCCCAAAAATTCGAAGTTATCACCATTTTTTGAGGGACCTGATTTCAAAATCCCCCCTTTTCCAAAGCGAATATTGTCACCTTTTTTTAAAAAGGAAATATTTACTTCTTCCCCTTTTAATCTATGGTATCTATTGCAAACAAGTGCTCCTACATCCAAATAAATCCCTACATTTTCACAAATGGAGGCCTTTCCTTTGACAATTTCAATCAGGAGCTCATATTTTCTTGACTTTTAACGGTACTGGTACTCTTAAAACCCCCAAACCCCCCTATTTAACAAAATTCCTCTCTGCCCCCATCTGATGTGTTTTGGGTTACATAAAAAAACATTGAATGTGTCCCTCCTGTTATGGGTAAAAAGTCCTCCCGTGATGTTCCTTTATTAGTCCAGATTTGAAATTAGGAGCTGTAGTTTCTAGGGGGTAGTAAGACATTGTAACGTTCCTCCCCGGTTGACAGAATTACTAGATAAGGCAAAAGTCTTAGCACTTTGCGTGGGGTGTGCACATATTCGTAAAGTAATCTATGATAGTTTATGACGTCTGCAGGAAACTTATCTCAAGCATCTTTCATCTTTCTAGTATCATGGGTAGGAGTGATTCTCCGTAGTGGCTGGTGTGGTCCAATTGTTCTTTCCCTCTAGGTTTCATCAAAGTCTCAGTTTTCAGCAGATCTTGAAAGGGGACCGTCGTATATAGGCTCAAGGCTCGTTCTCACGTGTCTTTCAAGGACCAGTCCGCAATCACCCAGTTCAAGGTTGTGGATACTCAGGTCTCTGCTTCATTTCTGGTAATAGAGAATAAAGAAACTTTGGTTTATGTTACTGCTTCAAGAGTGTTTCTGCCGGTTCGTAGACTATATTCCTGTCATACCATTCGGTTATGCTGCGTATGAGTAAAAGTCTGTGGGAAATATGGTCTTGTCTTGGGGGGAATACCAACCATATTCATAGGGAGACCGTTTACTATTTTTCCTCAAGGTTGTACAGAACAACTGAATCAAAGCTAATGGGCAAAACACCTCTGACATGGCTTCTGTTTATTTTCATTTAACTGTTGTCTATTTTTTTTTTTTCTCCTTTCGCCTCAGTGAAGTTGTTACGTGAACGTGAAAGCCTTCTTCTATACCTTATAGTGGATTAAGACCCGTCTCTTGCGTTCAATGACTTATCTCCTCGTGAAGTGTGCTCCTCTATCCTCTTATTTGCTTCTGGTTTGTCCGCGCGCACAAATCAAAACACAATTTGAAGTTGAGTCTTTTTGAGCACTTTCGTGCTGTCGCGATTTAACTGTATTGGTGAGAGCTGTCAGGTTAAAATCTACGGGAATAGAGGTCCTATCGCACAACAACGGAAATGTGTGCTTCTCCAGAACATGTCATGTATGATAATGGATTCGCGGTCGAGGCGATTGTTTCTTCAATGGTGGGATCACGCGTTTCCTGTTGTTACACTATTCTGTGTTTGCACTAATAGTTCATATACAGGAACTGATAGTTATCTGGCATGGCAGGACTGATTGACAGCTGAAGCTCATAGAGCATACGCGCTTCTCTCGTCGAATACTTGTTTTGGATTTAGAATTCAAACCTTACTTACATAGCGTCGCTTGGACGCTAGGTGGGTCAGTCCATAGCATTCTTAGGCTAATCATTGGCGTGACAAAGGACCCGCATGAGGGATGCAGAGCTTATTGTCTACAACCTCCACAGGCCTACGCCTCAGAGTTTTTGAAAAATTTGTGCTTCCCTGTTTTAGTCTACACTCCCGCCTTTTCGCACCTTCTGAGTTATTGGATTGGAAGGGTACTAAGGACTTGCTCTATCAACGTTTCGGCTGTTGATAGATCGAAGGGGTGATCATGGTGGGAACACGGACTGGTACAGTCTCACTCGCATCGATTGTCTTATATACTGCCGTCTAAGGCAGTGTGGATCGCTTCAGAACCTCAGTCTTGCCAGCATTTTTGGTCTCGTCTGTTCGTGATTTACCTCACTTAGCTCGGCTGCTCTCTGCTCACAGGATGAAATGTATGTGGTTGATAGATGTCCTGACACGCCTTTAATATGTGTGTGCGCATGCTCTGTAGGCAAACTAACAGGGCTTTTCATTGAGGTGCGCGTCTGACACTTTCACGTTGACAGATTCATTTATGGGTTTTCCTTTTTGATTGTTTAAGAAATGCTCACGGTTCTGTGCTCTCATAATGGAGCCGCAATAGGATGGGTACATGGGCGTCATTACCGAATTCTGATATTGTGACTCAGTTGAGTTCTGTGTTATACTATGTCTGTAGTAATTGTTTACACCCATCATGTACCGCTCTGTTGAGAATGTATCGCTCTAGGTATGTGCTCCTCAATACCCACGAACTGGCGCAATTGACGGAGGCGTGAAGTGGGTGTCGCGCTTTGTTTTTTACCTCTTGTGCGCGCGCAGTGAGACCTCAAGATCCGTTCTATTCGCTCTCAGAATGTGATAATACCTGTGCTGTGTTCTTCCGCAGTAGTAGGGTTGAATAAGCTGTTACGCAAAGGGGTTCAGACATTTGTGAATATTGGGAAGAATACTTCCCGTCACATGCGGAAATCGCTATTGTTTTTCTTGGTGCACATTAGGACTACATTACAAGGCAGTTTTTTCACTCTCCTTTGCAGCACCTTTTTAATCTCTCTACTTGAACTTGAGTAATATATCGCATATTGATAGCCCTCGCTCTTCTGGGGGGTATTAAGTTTTCTTAGTGTGAATTACGAGTATTTACAGGATGTGTGGTGTATAGTGTTCTCGACGCGAGCGAGAGGAGTGTGTCTACTTCTTAAGTCAGTTGAAAACATGTCTTGGGATATTCAGGAACATCAACAAATGCAGGCGTAGTGCTAGAAGAGGCCATTTAGAGAATATTCGTTCAATAGTTGCGATCTGAGTAAGTATTTCTATAGTAGCATATAACTACTCAGGGTGATGTGTAAAGTTACTTTAAGGGAGGTAATCTACAGTTCAACCTCTGAGACTTTTATGTAGTATAGTCAATTTGTACTAAAGTGACGGTAAGATTCGGTGTTACAGAGATAGGGGTTCCTACCGCACTCTCACGCGCACTTGGTGATGTAGGATCTAGCTGAAGTTAGATAGCTACTGGTCGCTATGCATTGTGTATCAGCCATTGTTGATGCTGTGTAAGGACTGACTTCGTGTGGCATGACCAGCAATCTCAGCGTCGCAGTTAGCTACATTTGTAGAAAACACGGGCTTGTCTATATGGTCTATTGGTGTGCCTCGCGAGGTGAGCTGTGTAGAGAAATTAAACACTTCAGAAGTATTGGAATTTATTTAAGTGCACTATCGCTACCTTCTTATTCTCAGCCTATAAATGGGCTGTGTTTGCCGCACAAACACTCATTAACAGAAGTCTGGCGAAATAAAGCTGAAGAACTAAAGCTGACTCAGATTTAATATCGTATTATTTATCGCGCAAGATGTCAGTTTATTTCTCATCATGATAACATTAGCGATCTAGGGAATATTTTGACGTTGCTCTGGCCTCTAGAGATGGTAGCAGTGGTCAGTCTGTGTATTGATGTCTGGTGGTCTTCAAGTGGTCTGTACTTGGGAAAGAGGTGGTCGCTCTCTTTTGGCACCAAATCCGACAAAGATGTGTAGCTACGATAGGATAGAGACCTTGTGTTGCTGCAAGAAACTGGTAGAAGCCTTTCGTACAGTGAGACTTCAGGCTCCTCAATAAGCTAAAAAGGAATACACTCAAAAAAGTATTGAAAATTACAGAGATAATAGGTAGCAAGAACCTCCTTACAGACAGTTTCCGCTGTTAATTGGCAAATCTGCAGGTTAGACATGTTAAGGTTATCTGAAAGAAATAAAGATTCTTACACAGAACATAAGAAATACTTAAGGAAGAGGAAGGAATAACTGAATCCCTTTTCTCGCTACTCATGTTAACCTGTTCTAGTCCAAGAGTGAAGAAATGATGAGCCACGCACAAACGGAGCATCTTGTGTTCTGGGGAAGATTCGCTGAGTATAAAGCTACTATGGAAGCGTCCTTTCCTGGCCCGCCCTGAGTCTGGGCATGCATGTAGACCTCGCTATATTACTCATCAGTTGTAAAAAAGCTCACAGCTGTTCACATTCAGAGCTTGTACTAAATCGGCTTTGTTACATATAACAAGACAGAGAGACAAAATCGCAAGAGAGTTAGCCAATGAACCACAAAGAGAAGTAACACACTCAAATTAAATAAAAACAAACAAAGATAACAAAGGGCATGATCATCTCTTCTCATAATTTCCACACATACAACACAAAAATTAACTTCAGAAGACTAACAAAATGAAAAGAAAAATAAAAACAAAACAAAATATTCTCAATGCCCAAAAGCAAAACAATGGCAATGATCAAAATTAAATATCCTAGACTTAGGGTTTTTACTTCAAATCATATAAAAAAATTAGTAATAATTAATCATCTTCATTCTACAAGAGACACAAGGTTAATAGTTTATATTTTGTCCTCGCTCTCCACCTAAAATAAACATATTGGGAACAAAAAAACAGTAAGTAACATTCCTGGATATAAGAGTGGTTAAAAATAGAATATTTCAAAATTTTGACAAAACTTTTGTGCGCACAATCCCCAATCTTATTTGGCTTTTATTAAATTGAAGCTTCTTTTATTTGCACGTGGACTTATTTTTACTTCAACTTTCAACCAAAATTAAAGAGGATATCCTTTGCAACTTTATACACAAGATATAAACATTATATTCTATATTTACAACAAAAGCTCATACATGAATATAGGGTGATATATCTGTGTTTACTACCAAAACATTCATCTGCAGAGTTTTCCTGTAAAGACAAAAACATATCAATTACACACAAACCAACTAAATAATTCATCAATGTTAAACCACAGAATAAGTGCAGTAATCAATGAAGAAACACACAATGGAGTCTCAGCATCTCGAGATTGGACCCTTCCCCCTCCCTTCTGGAAATCAGTAGCTGCTGCTGTTGCTGCTGTGGCAATAACAGATCCCAAAAGTCACAGAAATGGGGGGAAATAAACGTTTTTCACTTGCATTCTCATCTCACATGGGGGCATCATACCTTCATTAAACACACATTATATCACACAGGTGACAAATAAAAACTCACACTTATTTCAAGACTTTCCTTCATTTTTTCTAATTTCAAATGTCCAAATTTCACCTTTATAATTTTCCAACTTGTTTCGAACTTCCTGCTCTTGTCTCTACAATTTTTATTGCAGTATTAGAGGATAATTTTTTCAATGCCCAAAACAAATTAATAGTTCCAAATTCTACAGCGTCGTCCGCTGAATTAGTTAGATAATACCTCTGATGTGATTAGATTTCAAAGTCTAAATCACTCATTCAAGTTCCTAAAACTAATCACAAATTAGTTTGTATAGTACCTGTGAGATGACATAGAGTAAAATCTACCAATCATTCGCTGGTCTCCAACTATTAAAATAAAACTATTTAGTATCGTACTTGATGGTTCAGATTAAAAAAATCTAAACCATTCATTCACGGTCTCTAAATATTAAACAAACTAGTTAGTATCGTACCTTGTTGGTTAGATTAAAAGACATCTAGCCATTCCATTCAACTCTCTAACCAACGGGACTGAAATATGTCTCTAATCTTTCATTATTTCTGCCATAATCAACTATTGCTATCATAACGATGCAGGACACTCACTTCTCAACTGAAAATGTCATTCATGGAGGGGTATTCACTCCCCGCCTCCCTACAAGGAATTTCCTTTGTTCGTAAAGGCCAGCTAAGGACACTGCAGCATGAGACCTTTTGGACCCATACAATGCACAAACTCTCCCGTTTTGGCGGGAGGGGGTCCCGCTATTTGGGGTCATCCCCACTGCCCTTCCCGGGGAGTTGGCATTTCTCCCGCCGACAGCAGGCAGGGCGGGGTCCTTTAAATCTGCCGCGAGCGCCGGAGTTGCGCTGGTGCGCTACTCTGGCGCCGCCGGTCCTTTCCCCACAGGCGGGTGAAGCGGGCGCTGCGCCCGCTCACCCGCCCGGAATCCTGGGCAGGAGCAGGTCGCCCCCCGTTCCCGGGGCGGTGTGCGCCGTACACACATGTCACGTCACGAGGGAAGTGACGCGCGGGCTGCACTCACTTCCCTGTGACCTGAGGAGATGGGCTGGAGCTGGCCGCTCTGCAGAGCCGGGTCAGGTAAGTGGATTTTATTATTTTATTTTTATTAGTTTTAGGGGGGCACTGTCTGGCTACAATGGGGGGTCTACCTGGCTACAATGGGGGTACTACCTGGCACAATGGGGGGTCTACCAGGCTACAATGTGGGCAATACCCTGGCAACAAGGGGGGCACAAACCTGGCAACATAGAGGGCACTACCTGGCTAACAATGGGGGCAATACCTGGCAACAGAGGGGGCACTACCTGGCTACAATGGGGCAATACCGGGCAACAGAGGGGGCATCCCTGGCAACAAGGGGGCAATACTGGCTAACAAGGGGGCACTACCTGGCTACAATTGGGGGCAGTACCTGGCAAACAAGGGGGGCATTACCGGGCTACAATGGGGGCACTACCTGGCTACAATGGGGGGCACTACCGGGCTACAATGGGGGCACTACCTGGCTACAATGGTGCATTTACCTGGCTACTAATGGGGCACTACCTGGCTACTAAAGGGGGGTACTACCTGGCTACAATGGGGCACTACCTGGCTACAATGGGGGGGTCTACCTGGCAACAATTGGAGTCCCACTCCCTGGCTAACAAGGGGGCACTCCCTGGCTAACGTGGGGGCACAAACCTGGCAAAACGATGGGGGCACTACCTGGCAACGATGGGGGGCATTTCCCTTTGCTACAGAGGGCACCTACCTGGAAAACAATGGGGGCATCTTACCTGGCAACAGAGGGGGCCCTAGCTGGAAAGCAATGGGGGCATCTACAGGGCCCAAAACAAGGGGGCAACTACTAGCAAACAATGGGGGCATCTACCGGGCAAACAATGGGGGCATCTACCTGGCAAACAATGGGGGCATCTACCGGGCTAACAAAGGGGGGCATCTACCTGGCTACAAATTTGGCTCTACCTGGCTACAGAGAGGGCATCTATTTGGCTACAAGGAGGCATCTACCTGCCTGTAAGTGGCACTCCCTGGTTATGGGGGGCTACTACCTGGCTATAAGGGCATCTACCGGGCTTTCTTCCAAAGCCTTTGGGGGAAAGGGTGTGTGGCTTTTTGAAGGGGCGTGGCATACCGTCAAGATGGGCGTGGCCATGCAAATTTGTCTCCTGCTTTTTCATTTTCAAAAGTTGGCAACTATGCTTTTGACCTTTCACAAAAAGTAAAGCTCACACAAAGCACAAATTCTATATCATACAATTTCACTTATACTTGTTATATTTCTTTCACTTGTGGTGCCTCATAAGTGTCATCAATCAATGCATACACTCCCTTTCAGACACCCTCCTATTTTGTTATATGTTATATTCAATTGTTCCACATCCAATCACATTCAATCACTGTTCACTATCCAAACAGCACACATTTATATATATATATATATTATTGAACCACGATCACATCATTTCATTTGATATTTTATCAAAGGTTCTTAGGTCAGATGTCTATAGTGATCTGGGAAAACAGCCGGACAGAGAAGCCAATACTTGAAGAGACAGAATATATATAGTAAGAAATATAAAATATATTGCTTACCTTTTTGATTTGATGCACATCTTTTTATTCTGCTTTTCAAATATTGTTCATCTCGTATTAGTCCGGATGCCTCAAATCGATATTCTGAGCCCCACTTGGAAGCGCCATTTTGTTGTAGCTTAATAAAGCTTTTCAGATGTTGATCGGGTTTTCAAATTAAAACAGGATTTATTCAATGCAAGCATTGGAGACACACACAGCATATTACATTGCATATGCTTAAAAGAAAATGTCTGCCCCCTCCTACTGCAATTCATGGTTTTAAAGACCCCTTCTCCTGCAAGAATACATTTAGCCAATCAAATCAAAACATAGCTAGCCTCTTATACGCTGGTTTAAAATTTAGTTTCCATATGGCCACCTCCTTACTCACTGAAACAAAGAAACTTTATTCCTTTGAATGTCTATACCTCCAGGCCATGTGTTTCCAATCATTGGAGGAGGGGGTAGGGGCATGTCTATTGACATTCCAAAGACCTGAGTGTTTCAAACTTTGATGAAAAGCAGACAGAGAGTATATACAAATCATATCAATATAAAACTATAGATATTACGCTCACAGTAGCGGTAACTGGCCATACTATTTGAAACAAAATATAAAAATATATAAATTTGTAAAATAACAGTAAAATAAACTGACATCTAGGAATCAGTATTTCCAAATTATTTGCCAGATTTATTTAGCATAAAAGCATAACAACCGCAACGTGTTTCACCTGGAACACTGGCGGGCCTAATCAGGCATCTATACAATTCAAAAAGTGAGGCTATATATACCACGAGCTTCGTCAGCATAGATTTGAAAATGAGGCTCTACAAATAAAGTTCTACAAATAAAGTTGCATTGTAATTTACAATAAAAAAACAACAGTGAGTACACAAATGATAAGAAACTTATTTCCACATAATTAAAAACATAAACATAGGATAAATAATAAAAGACTAAGGTCCATATGTATGATCTAGGCGCATAGAGGCCAGTTCTAAATAGCTTTAAAGCAGTGTAAATGCGCCAGAATGTATGGACCTGTTCTACTGCAGGTCATAGATTTGGTGCATTGTAGTTCCAAAATGACAACTCAGGCTTAGGTAAACCACTTTGAACTTGGTCTGCCTGTTCCAGCAGTATTACGCCCAGTTGTTCCGCCCTTCAGTCAAAAATGTGTAGAATCATACGGTTGTGCTGCGACACGCCTTCAGAACCTCCCACATTTTAAGCGCATTACAAAGTGCCGCGGGTGGCGCATAATGCCCCTAATTCTGGAGTGCGCCTGCTTATATATCAAAAGAACAGGGCTGTGGCAGTTTTTGGGCTGAACGGACACCAGAATTCTGGCAGAGCCCCGTACATATATGTTGGGGCTGTTATAATAGGGTTGTTATAATAATTCAAGCATAGGATGTATCATAATGGTAAGTAAATGCAGAAGTGAGAACGGTGATTCCAAAGCACCGGTATACAGAAACACTGATTGTGAAATACTGTGATAAAATGACCAAAGACAACATCATCAAAAAGCTGTGACTATATGTGGTAAGCAACAAATTACTAAATAAAGTGAAGGACCTAATCAATGCCTACTGTGAATCCCAGAATAATACTAAATGAGAGATGTAAGGTGTGAAGCCCACAAAAAACAGTTAATAAATACTGCGTGAAGTAAAAATCCTTACTCAAAGAGTGAAGAGGTGCCAGTGCCAACTTTAATATAATAAATATTCATATTCAGTATAATAAATAGAATACAAATCAGATGTATAACAGTATACATGCTAATACCCCCACAAAATTACATCGGAGCAAATTTCTAGTACAATGGGAAGAACAGCATGTAGTACAAACATGATAATGCATGTTTATAGTGAAACATGATAATATATGTCTAATAATCATTCATAATGTGAAAACTGTGCGTGAATCAGTAATAGTCCTAAATTTTGACATTTTGATTGAAGACTCGACTTCATGCACTTGAGGAAGTTCTTAATAAATCCCCCAGATCTCAAAGGAACACAGGGTTGAATAAGATGACAGAGGGCTACATGAAGAATACTCATTAAGCCTTTTTGGATTGATTTTTCTTTTTGATCTTTATACAGCACCCCCTGTAGATATATAAGGTCTATAGGTTTATTCAAACAATAGGTCCCTTGATAAAGCCCACGTGAAACATGCATTGGGATTTCAGCTTCATCTGTGGTGCTCGTCCACATCGGGGTAATGTATATTTAGCACTTGTGGCTTAGGATATATTATGTTATGCTTCATATTATGGATTCTGCTGCAGAATGTATGGGGTTATTGTATAAAATGAATTATGACACTTTATTGATTTATTTGCATTAACTCTATATTGGATAACCCGTTATGTTCTATAATATTGTATGTACTATATACTAATTTATTTAGGGTTTTGATAGCCACTGGGTATAATCCTAGAATCTGTGTATTTATCTAGTTACTGTCACACCATACTATGCACCACATTAGTGAATATTTATAAGTATATCAATTTATTAACCCCTTTAGTGTTGCCAATACCATTTACTCCCCTTTAATAATTTTTGTACATAATTTTTTAAAAAGTGTTTTTTAATAACCCCAATAAAAAAACTT